>ML782434.1:830958-858464 GCA_009831015.1 Picea engelmannii
AACGTGGTTGGTCTTCAAACCAAAGTTGGAGTTTCTCCATTCTTGATTCACCTTCCTTGTGTCCTCATCATGAATTTCATGGGATGCATTTTCACTTTCGGGTGTCTTCTCTATTACGAATTTTTTCAATACTTCCATGATCTCCCCTTTTAAGCCATCCATCTTAGTATCCAACTTAGCTTCTATTGAATCCATCAACTTAACTTCCATTGAATCCATTTTAGTATCCAACTTAGCTTCCATTGAATCCATCTTCTTTTGTAGTTCATTTATGTCCCTACGCATTTCTTCACCTTCATCAAGAGTCAAATTAGGATTTTCTGGAGGCTTATTTGGTGTAGAAGGTCCCTTTTTTGGTGGCATGCTGGCCAAGTATCACTTTTGAATATTGATTTTTAGGCGGTTCTGCTAGACAATATTTATTCTGTTCTATCTCCCAAGTTTCGGGCCGTCTGGGTATGAAACTTTATTTTAGGTAGTTCTCTAATATTTCTTCTCTACAATGCCACAGGTCTGATCAAAATTGGATGTTCCAAGTGGAATTTACGGTAACTTCCTCACAACTTGCCGATTTTTGGCCTTTCCATGAGATATCACTTGTATAGCATGCCCCGCACAAAATAATTGATATCAAATTCTGAAACTCGCACCCAAAATACTACAGACTGTCCATGATCCAATGAAACTAGTCCCACTCTATTTGGATACTATAGCAAGAAGTTATGATTGTTTTACCTGGAACACCTTCTTGAGACTAGTCAATAGGACTAGTCAAATACCCTATCTTACACAAGGTGTATCTACAAATTTAAGATGACCCCAAAGCTGAAATTTTTACCACAGATACCTTACTAATTTATGTAAATGGACTCCAAATTTTAGGGTCTGAAACGTTACATAAAAAAATTTATAGCGAAAATTCCGCAATGACTCATTTCAGGATGATTCCAGAACCCTATCTTGTACAGGCTGTATCTCTGAAAGTACAAGGCCTCAGGAGATTAACTTTGAACCCAACGTACCTTGATCTGTCTACTAGGTATCCTCCAAGCCGTTCCTTCTGAAATGTTGTAGAAAAATAGTTATAGCGAAAATTCCACGGTGTCTCAGATGTAGCAGAGAAACCCCAAGACCTTGAGCTCCGATACCATATGTTAAGAACCAAACATCAATATAGCATAAAAAACCTCAGGAAAAGTACTCAACACCTTGAAAAAGAGATAATTTCAGACAATAAGCCTCTTCGAGGGGGCAACCTCCTTTTACCCCACTTAAATGTTCAAGTACAAGATGATTCAAAATGAAAATGTCTCCTTGGTATATATAGGAGACTAGGAGGTATTATTACAACTAATGGCCTAAAGCCGACATAAATAAAATAAAATTACTAATATAATATGCCCCAATTAAGGGGTAATGAGCCAATATTAGGGCTTAACACTTTTTCATTAATAGAAGTCATCTTCTTTCATATCTATGTTTAAATTGTTCTGAAACACTCGGGCATGGAGGATCCAGTCGAGGGTTGTGGTTCTATTGTAATGTAGGTTTGATTAGTACAATAGTGTTGTGACCAGTTTTAGTCAACTTCTTTGTTACCTTATTTCCACTTATGCTGAAAGGCTCGGGCATGGAGGATCCAGTCGAGTTGTTACAGTTGCATGATAATGTAGGTTTGACTACTGTGCTACTGTGGCATATTTTAGTGTCTAAAACTTGAGTTCAAGAGTGCTCTTGAGCTTGATTTTTTCTTCACCAAGATGCTTGAAAGTAGGATGCTCATAGCAGTCTTTTTCACCTCTCTCACTAAGTCTTCCTTCTACTCACACTTAAACTCAAATCACTGACTGAAGTTAATGAGGCCCTCACTTCCCTGTGCATTGCTTGTCCTGTTTTTGTGTTAAAATCATTCTTGTACTGAGTTTTATACATTTGACCTCCACTCATAAAACCAACATCCACCAAACATTCTGATGGGTACTAGTCTTATCCTCTTGCAATCATAGGGTGAATCTCAGTGCTAACATTAATGGCGTTGTTGTCAGGGAACGGATTAAAGACATTTCCCTGTGAGAATGACAACGAATAGATCCAGTTTTAAATGGTGAACTGAAGTTGGACACACTATTCATAGTGCATCATTCACTTGGTGACTCCACTCCATGAAGGAAGAACCTATTGGCAACTTCACTGATACGGGACAGCCATAGAAATGGAAGCTATCTTGGCTCGGAGGTATGATCTCTGTGATTTTTCGAATATAGTCAGTTTTCCACATCCATTGCCGAATATAACTGAATGGGATGATTATCTTCTGAGATTCAGAGGAAGAAAGCATGACCATCCCAGTGAGAAATTATTCAATTTTCATATATGCATGCTTGAACATGGTTATGTTCACGAGGATGTCTTGATCAAGATGTTCAAATTTTCTTTAGAAGATCATGCTCGTGAATGGTGTCAATCTCTTCCTACTACTAGTATCCATTCTTTGAAGGATTTTCATGTTGCTTTTAATTCATATTACGAGAATATTTACCCGACACATCTTATTTTTGATAACTGTTGTAAGGAGTTTGAATTCCACATCCAACAGACAATAGAGTGTTCCTCATGTGATGATTATGGTGAAGATCTTATTGAAAGAGAAAGTGAGGATAGAAGTGAGTATTTTTCAATTGTGGATGAAAACGTTTCTCTTTCTATTTCCCGAGAAGCAGGCCTTCCAGATATGTTTGATTATAGTGTTGATGATTGCATAGCCATATATTCATTATATGTTTCTGCTAGTGCACCTGTTGTCTCATCTTTAAAAGAAGAAATAGTTGTAGAGGAGGATTCTTCTCTTTTACTTCAAGAGGTTTCCCATGATGTATTTTCACCTATGATTGAAGAGAAGAATAAAGAGATTGCTCATTTTTCTTTGCAAGATAAAAGAGTTTTGCGCTCACCTATCTTTGATGAGTATTCAGATGAAGAAGAGAAGATCCCTACATCACATTTTGTTGACTTGGGGATCATACAACATGTGTATGACAACGATGAATCAGATTTCGATGTGACTATGAAGGATTTTTAGTACCATACTATAAATCCTTTTCCTTTATACATTAAGGAAAAGCATTGTGTGGAAATCAACCATCCTGGGTCCGCAGAAGACATTAAGCAGGATGATAAAGAGAAACATCCATCCATTGATATTTTTTTCCATCAGCTAAAAGATGTTATCAGAGAAGGCAAAGGAGTAGTGGATCAATAGCCTGTACCATCCTTTCACTCACCTATGTTTTCCATAGACACTCATCCAAATGTGAGCAGTTGTAAAGCAGAGCAAGATTTTTGTTTCCAACCCAGTAAGTTTTGTCACCTATTTAATGACCCTGTAGGGGAATACATGGAGTTTCATTTTTTCCATGTATTGAAGCCTCCCAACTTTATCTTACCTTTAGCACTAGGAGGAAAGCTGAAGAATGTAATTAATTTTCTATCACAATTCCATCATCCTTTGTTGATCAGTGATAGAGTAAATAAGTTTGTAGTTAGGAGGTTACTTGAATGGCTCTGGTGGAAGTTTGATTTCACCTAGCACTTTGTAAAAATTAGTTAGTGTAAGTTTGTTGAAAAATAATCTCCTTTAGGAGCATGTGTGTTTTCTTTCTTTTCAAGTAGATAGTGTACATATCAGTCGGTGGTCCTCAGCAGGATGTTTTTGATCTCGACTCCACAACCCAACAGCTAAGGCACTGGAACTATGCGTTCTTGGTAGCTCACAGGGAGCATGCCATCCCCTGTGGAGCCAAAATGTTATCACATATAGCTGTCAAAGGGTTGCAGGACGACAAATTTCGTGGTCTGTACAGAAGCATCCAAACACAACATTCAAGAGAAGTCTATTTCAGGCTTCAATCACCAAACAAGAAGGTTTTATTTTTCAACGATGGAGATCTCATAAGCAGTTCAGATCAACAGCTGTCAAGCTGTTAGGATTTTGAAGTAGCGCAAGGATTAATGACTAGGAAGAGGAGTCAAAGTCCTGAAGTAAATATGATCCATTGAAGGTTGAGAACACACGTCGGAAGATCTCGCACTTTGGAATATTTACTTCAGAGGATTGCACAAGCAAGCAGAAGAAATCTCCTGAAGCCCGAACTCCCGAAGTAAATCCCAGCTGGCCAAATCTAGAGGACATGTGGAGGTAGATCCCTCACTTCGGAGGATTGTGGGAGTTGTGCATTGAAAATTTCCTAAGAGTTGAAGCCCGAAGTAATTGTGAGCCGTTGAACTTTGCAACAGGATCCAGGGTCTGTCCAAGAGCGCTACATGGCATAAAAAAATGGGGCTTTCCCAAATCGTAGATCACGATCATATCAACATCTCACGTGTATTTGACATGTCAAAATTGTGAAAGGATTAGTGGCTATCTAGAAGCCCAGAAATCCTAAAGGTCCCGAAGTAAATCTCAGTCGTCCAAATCAAAAGGCCACGCGTCAACAGATATCTCACTTCGGGAATTCAGAACTTCGGAGGATTGCTTGAGAAAGCAGAAGAGAAGGTTTGAAGCGGAACTCCCAAATTAAATCTTGTCCGTCTAGATATAGAGGACACGCATTGCCAGATCTCACACTTCAAAAATTCGGTACTTTGGAGGATTGAAAGAGCTATACATTGGAAAGGCCCAAAGCTCAGAATCTCGAAGTAATTGTGAGTCGTTGATATCCACAGCAGGAAGCGGGGTCCATCCAAGGGACAAAAGTGGAGCTTTCCCAGATCGCACATCACGACCAGATCGATGACCGCACTTCATTGCGGGGACACAACTTGATCGAACGTTAAAATTATTGAGTGGTCCCGCAATCAAAACTATGGTATAGTAAAAGAGATACGTGGCGGAAGGTGGTGAATTGTGGGCTCAAAAGAGGTGTGAATCCAAACCACCTTTGACGGCCCCGCAATCACGTGATCATCTAACATCAAATCTGAAAGCAGTGCGTGGCAGCCCCCTAGGCATTAAGCCTCATCCTGGTCCCGATGAAGGATCAATTAATGAAAAAGGAGTGGTGGTTGAAACCTTGACTCACTCCATAAATGGAAGGCGTGTAGGGTATGGCCGTGGAGACAGAGTTGTTAGCCCAAGGTACCACGGTGGACAGGTTTTCCTGTAGGCCCATGCTAAGCTGAATTTGCGTCTAGTAGGAGGATACACACACAGTTTGATAGAAGAAGGCGCAGACGTAAAGCCTTGAATGGGATGGAGAAATCACACCCTTGGTAGTTTTGGACTTATCTAAGTATAAATAGATCAGTTCAAGATTTTGTTAAGGTCGTCAACTGGTTGAGCCGAGCTTCCTACTGTGTAATTTTGATGCCAAAACTATTCTCTGGTTATGTATCAAATTTGAGACTTTCGCATTAATAGAGGTAAACTTCTTTCATCTCTTTATTCAAACTGTGCTAAAACACTCGGGCATGGAGGATCCAGTCAAGCGTTTTAGTTCTATTGTAATGTAGGTTTGATTATAGTAGTGTTGTGACCATTTTTAGTCTGCTTCTTTGTTACCTTATTTCCCCTTATGTTGAAAGGCTCGGGCATGGAGGATCCAATAGATTTGTTGTAGTTTCATGATAATGTAGGTTTGATTATTGTGTTGTTGTGGCATATTTCAGTGTCTGAAACTTGAGTTCAAGAGTGCTCTTGATCCTAATTTTTTCTTCACCAAGTTGCTTGAAAGTCGGATTCTCATAGAAATCTTGTTCACCTCTCTCATTGAGTCTTCCTTCTACCCACACTTAAACTCAAATGACTGGCTGAATTTAATGAGTCCCTCACTTCCCTGTGCATTGCTTGTCTAGTTTATGTGTTAAAATCATTCTCGTACTAATTTTTGTCCATTTGACCTCCACTCATAAAACCAACATCCACCAAACATTTTGATGGGTGCTGGCCTTATCCTCTTGCAGCCAGAGGGTGACTCTCAGTGCTAACACAAGCCAGAGATTTTGGAACTTTGAATGTTTCCCCTTTGGCTCGTTGATTTTATCCCACTTGAGAACCAAGTCCCCCACTTTGAATTCTTATCTCCAGCCTTATGTTTATCAAACCATTTTTTTATTATGTTTTGATGGGCTACAAACTTCCTCCTAGCCTCTTCTCATTATTCTTCAACCATAAGGAGGGTGTCAATCCTCTGTTGCATGTTGGATAAGGGTTGTCCTCTTAAGGACTAAGAAAGTTTCAAAGATGTGAGGTATAGGTTACTCGGTAGGATGACTTCTTTCCCATACACCAAAAAGTAGGGAGAATTCCCTAGAGCTTCCTTAGGGGTTAGCATGTCAGCCCATAGAGCATTATGAAGTGCATTGTGCTAGTTCTAGTGATTTTCAACTATTGTGTTCTTAAGGATTCTTACCATATTTTTATTAGTAGAATCAGGTACGCCATTCCCTTGTGGATAATAGTTGGAAGACTACCATACAATAATCCCTTTATCTAATTCAAATTTAGTTAAGAGAGTAGAATAGAAATATGTAGCATTATCAAATACCAAAACTGAAGGTACCCCAAATCTCGTTATGATGTGTTTCTCTAGAAACAATATCACTACTTTTTCATTGACATGAGTGAAGGGAATAGCTTCTGAACACCTCGTAAAGTAGTCAGTTTTTGTAACTATGTATTTGTGTTATTTTGAAAAATTCATATTTATCTATCCTATTATTTATATGCCCCATTGCTCAAAAGGTCTGGAAACTATCACTGGTTGCAATGGAATGGCTGACCTTTTCTCTTTTCTAGCACTAAATTGAAAAAAATTTCATTTCCTAACATATGCGTGCTTGTCTCTGAATAAATTTGGCCAATAGTATCACGCCCTTAAAATTTTGTGAGCAGTGGTTTCTAAAAATAAATGTCCCCCCATCGAACCATCATGAAATTCCTCTAACGCTCTCTCTGCGTCTGCCTTTTCGAGGCATCTTAGCATGACACCATCATAATTCCTTAAAAAAAGTAGAGAATTAATGAGACAATACTGAGTGGATTTTAGCTTGAGTTCTCTCCTTTCCCTAGGCCTTAAGTGTTTGGGGAAGGTGTCGTGATGAAATAAATAAGATAAGTCAGTATACCAGGAATCCTGTTCAGGTGGGATATAAATTACTTCACTACGCCATAGGGACAAATCATTATCCCAACCCAAATTCTCCGGTTCCCCTAGGTCCTAGGATTCTGCAACCAACCTACACAGTCATTGGCCCCTGATTATCTTTGTTGGTTTAATGTCTAGATCAAATTATTGGATGACTGCCATCCAATTATCTCTCCTTTCTCCCATTTCCTTTTGTGTGAAAAGTGACCTCACCACTGGATGGGGCACTATCACCTTAGTATGGTTCTTGAGGATATAGGCTCTAAAGTGTTTTACTGCCTTATAGACCGCATAAGCATGTTTTTCAATGGTAGGGTAATTAATCTTGGGTCCTTGGAGGTTTTTGCTCATAAATGAGATAAAGCCCTCACCATTATTGTCATCCTTTTGAGTGAGGACGACAGCCAGGGACTGATCGAAGGAAAAGGTGTAAAGCAAGAAATCCTTGTTGAAATCGAGACTCTGTAAAAAAAAAGGCTTGGGAAATGGAAACTTGGATTTCGTTAAATGATTTTCTCCCTTCCTCACTCCATTTAAATTCTACATCTTTGTGTACCATCCTTTGTAATGGTTTGACTATCTCTGTGAAGTCAGGTGTGAATTTTTTTACGAAATCAATCTTCCCAAAGAAATATTCCATGGCCTTCTTGTTGTGAGGTAGTGGGAGTTGCGAGATGGCCTTTACTCGATTGGGGTAAATATTGATGCTATCTTTAGAAAAAACGTGGCCTAACAATTTTCCTTCCTCCAACTCTAATATAGTCGTTTTTGGGTTCATAGATATTCCATACTTCCTACACCTTTCAAAAATTTGGGTGAGGTGAGTGATGTGTTATGTTCTATTCTTGGAGTAAATCATGACATCGTCTAAATATACCACTACACATTTTTGTATAATCCCTGTGAAGTCCACATCCATGGCTCTCTGGAAGGTTTCTCCTGTATTAATCAATCCAAATGGCATGTGTTTATAGGTGAAAGTACCCCACTTAGTATGAAAAGTTATCTTCAATCGGTCTTCTTCTGATACCAAAAAATGGTTATATCCTAAGAATCTGTCTAGAAGTGAAAATATTCTAGATCCAGATACAGTTTGCAGGAGCTTCTCCATAGGAGGAATGGGATAGTTATCTTTTTTTGAAGCCCTGTTGAAGTTTTTGAAGTCTACACATAAACGAATTTCCACTAACTTGTTTTTAATAGGAACTAGGTTGGTTACACATGTGGAATGTCTCACTTGAAATGTTATCTTGGCATCCAAGAGTTTTTTCATCTCTTTCTGCATTAGAGGTTCAAGGGACAGATGAAACTTTCTTAAATTGTGTTGGAACAACTTGAATTTGGGTCTTAGTTGGATGGTGTGTTGAATGATTTTGGTATCGTACGTTTTCAAATCTGGGTAGGACCAGGCAAAAACATCTCGGTATTCTCTAAACAGCTTTATGTAATCTTTCTTTTCCTCAGTGGATAATGATTTCCCAAGGTTAATATTCTTAGGGTCATTGGCAGTTCCTAGATTAATAACTTCATAGGCAGGGCAAGAACTGCTCATATTGACATTCTTAGGATTTTTAAATTTCTCTCGTAAATCGAAGAGGTTTTCAAGGTTGACCACTCCCTTAGGTATAATATAAATTTTGGGTTCGGTTGATGTGTTTCCCCTCATGTAGATTTATGTTGTAGATTTCCAAGGTTAAAAAAAACAATGGGACAAATGACAAAGGTTTCTTATTGGAAGACATTGTATTCACATTAGGCCTTCTAGCTTCTTCATAGTTTCCTTTCCTCGAGATTGGATTTGGGTTAGGATTTAACATGAGCTTGTCATCCTCTTCCGAGGCTTGTAATAGTAGATCCTCGACTTTAAACTTTTTCAGGTATTCTACCACATTATATTCTAGTTTGTTGTTTCGCAAACCTGAAACATTGGGGAAGGATTAAGTGGTTGGGTTGGTTGAGCCAAGGAGGATATTTCTCGGACCTCTTAGGATATTGTGCTATGACAGGTTATTTATGGATGATAGGATCCCTTGCTCCTAGTTTGGATTGCTAGAGCCTCCAGTAATCCCTCTTATTCTAGAGGGATATCATAATATTATGTATGGCTAACATCCCACAGAACCATAGTTGTTTGCTTGGGTGGCTCATTAACCTCATATTCTGCAATATTTGATGTTTGGTCATTGGATTGTTCAGTTATAGCGCAACCATCCCGAAAATTATTGGAAAATAAGTTCATGGCATTAACCCATTGAGGGAAGTCCTTTTCTAAATGATGTTCTTGATGGTAATTACAATAGGAATCATAGGCCACTTCCCCTAAATCGATGTTCAATTTAGAAGGTGGGGGTTCTATGGCTTTAAATGGTGGAGTTCTTCTAAAAAATGGTTTATAGGGTTTGATGTGCCTTCCCCTGAATTCCTTTTCATGTCTACAATTTTGTTAGATAGTTTCTTAACCATTCTTTGTAGAATTTCCAAGTCATCATTATCTCGTTCAATGCTTTGTTCTGTTGGTTTACCTAGCGATCCTGTTAGTAAGAGTGCCCTCCTAGGTGGTTGTTTTGTTTCCTTCTTCACAAGGATATCTGGATATCTTTGCATCCTTTCATTTGAAATTCAATAATTTTGGCTTCCACAAAATTCTCATCCAGAGTGAGTTTAGTAACCCTCTTAATGAACATAGATATGGAGGATGGTAATGTGTTAGCATATACCTCAATGATCATCTCTTGGGAAGGTTTAGCATCGGTTTGAAATTTTTTAAGGATGGTTGTAAATATCTAATTAAAATCTTTGACCTTCTCTTTGGGACCCATGGTGGCGGAAAAAAATTGAGCCATCAAGGCCCCGAGAGTTGTCTCTTCAGCAAAGGTATCCAGAAATTCCTTCTGAAATTTGTTCCAACTATGAATGTATCTGACTGGGATATTGTAATACCATGTTGAAGCCAAGTTCTCAAAAGTGTAAGGGAAAAATATGCACTCTACATCCTCAAGCTATACATTCATCAATCTAATTGCCAATATGAATTTCTTGATGTGATCTTTGGGCGACCCAGAGGTTTCAAGATCATATTTTGGGAGAAGTTTATTTGGGTGTCTAGGAAAATGGTGTAATCGTTCTGGTATGGCAAAGGAATCCCTAGCCGGAGCAGATGGTTGTTATCAGGTTGATCATTACCTTATAGGATGTTTTCATTGTTGTTATCCATATCGTCTGACTTGTTTTCTAATTCCTCTGAGTTGGAGTCCACTTCTTCAGATTCAAAACTTTCAATATCAAAGTGTCTACTTTCTAGTGGGGTGACAAGAGGGGTTTCCAGAATAAAACTGAGAGGTTGGTCAATTTTAGTTAAGGAGAAATATACTAGGTCCTCAACTGTATGGACTACGATGTGATCTGGGGTATCCACTACCGGTCTGAAAGTTTGTTTCCTACGGGGAATAAACAAAGCTAATGGTAGTTCTCTAGTAGTGCTCCAATTTGATGAGAGTATGATCTGGTAATCCTCCTAAATGTGTTGATTTCGACGTGGGGAATCACGTAGGGAATTTTTGAGTGAAGGTACAATTTGTCTTCATCATTTGGTGACTCACTAGAAGTAGGGGTACCTTCAATATTAGGGAGATCATGAGAAGGATTGGCCATGCATGTGGGTTGTTTTGAATCTATAGGTTATTTGAGGTAAGTTTCTATTGAAATACCTATTTTTACCATCCATGCATTTGTTCAAGCCCTCCTTCTAGTGCAAATTCTGTTGAGGGGTAAAAATTCCCTTTAACTCAATAGTAGGAATCACCCCCAGAGATGAGGCCTAATTAGACTCTTCCCTGTTTAAGGTAGCATGATTCTCTGAATGGGTGATCCGACATGTTTCGATGGGATTTATTTTCGGTTTAAGGTTGGATCTTCTAGACTCTTTTCGTTATTATTTTATTTATGAAGTATTCAATAACTAAATTCAAAATAAGATTGAGTGTAGGTTAACCTTCACCAACATCATGTAAATGAAATATCTTTCCAATAAATATTAAACAATAATAATTTTCTATTGATCGAACAATAATATCATCTAAGAAAGGATATTGTGTGCGAAAATAGTAGGTAACTGGAAATAAATATGATTACAGTATAACACAACTTCTTTTAAAACACCATCAGAATTTACAACAATATTCATTTAGAAATCATAATCATTCAATATAGATTAAACACAATTACAATCTTACTAAATAGCTTACAGTAGATAATTGTATCTAGAACAGTCCACATACTACGATAATCCACAAGCTTTGGCAGAAATTTGTCTTTGGCTCAAGATGAGCTTCGATATTAAACTCCAAAATAGTTTTTCATATAACTATCAGCTATTACAAAAAACCATCGACCTTTCAAAATGAGGTTGACCTCCTTATTTATACAAAAATCTCATGCAAATATTAACAACAATGTTTACTTAACAAAAAGAAAAAAAAAAGATAAGGTCGATTGCTTCCACGTGGAAGCTATCATTAAGCTTCAGTCAACTCAAAGGGTTATCTTAGTCATACTTAGACCACCGGGAGAAAATATCCTCACAAGTATGCAAATATGGGAATCAATGCTTCTCCATTGGCATGTTGAGCTTATCCTTCATTTCCATCACCCGGTCTTTGAATTTTTCCACCTCAGATCCTAGATGTCATAGGGCCCACACTACCCCTATCAATACATCTGTGAACCTATTAACCTATCCTTTTTTTAGTATTTGTGTCTATTGAACTTTCGTTTCAAATTCATCATCGAGCTCCTCGAACTTTCAAACTATCGTGCACAGGTTGAAAAATTCGTTGGGTGTGTCGATTTTTGGGAATATAAGTTTCCTCATATTTTGATTCATGTTGTTCCAATTCATGATAAATTCTTCCCATCATTCATGCACTATCCTATGATGCTCTATCACTAATTTTACCCAATACTCTTATGTTATTTTGAACCTAACCAGACTCTCATCTGTGAGCATCCTCACGCCATGTTCCTCGACTGCTCGGCCTTTCTGGATTTCTATGTTTTACTCGATTCTTTCTAACATGTGATGATATTTCTCTGGCCATTTCATCATGTATTTGTAAGCTATGAGTCCCAT
Organism: Picea engelmannii; assembly: GCA_009831015.1. Lineage (NCBI taxonomy): Eukaryota > Viridiplantae > Streptophyta > Pinopsida > Pinales > Pinaceae > Picea > Picea engelmannii. Next base: position 843,229 of record ML782434.1, read on the forward strand.
CAAGTTTTCCTCCTGATAGCCAATGATCCAGGTCATGAAAATATCTCTTTCAAACTTAAACTGACTATAGATCTCTCCTAGATCCGTTATCATGAATCTAACTACTTGCGTGGTGTCCTGGTAATATTCCACTTGATTCTTAAATTACACTAACTCAACTCTCATAGATTCAGCTTCACCCTCATCCTCTCTTGCCTTGTCCATGGTGGAATTGGATATATCCATACATGCTTCCAATAGTTCACTCACCTTGTACTTCTTCGAATCCAGCAGGGTCTCTTCCATGGTAATTAACATTGCGTTGTCTAGAGTGAGTCTCCTCTTCTTTCCCATCCTTCTTACCGCTACCTTCCTATATATATCATAATCTATAGCTTATACATCGACCACCTCGTCTATAGGCTATGGAATCGTCTCGTCACCCCATTAGAGGGGATTTCCCAAGATGCATGGTGTATGAAAATGTTCTAGCCCTATCTCCTTACCTTTTCCAACTCCTAGCTTAATGGGTGAATTTCCATTGTGTTCAATGTTGGAGGTATTATTCGTGACCCCCTCTACTATGGTTTCTGTCAAATTCATTGACCCTAGGAGTGTAGAATGCGCTGACGATCCTGTCTAGGTCTTTTAATACCCTTTGTTACTCTCCAAATTTTCATCAACCACTCCTTTGCTAGATTTACCTCTTAATGAATTCTCAACATTGGGGTTCCCTTTTTCTTCTCATTTTCCTTTTGTCTCATCCTTTGTGATTTCATTCCCGTTACCATCCTCATATTTATTCCTTAGAGTTTTTTTTTTCTCTCTATATCTTGGCTCTTCCTGGCCTTTATTACAGCCTTCCCCTGTATCTGGTGACTGTGAGGTTCGATTTAAGAGGTGATATAGCCTTCAGTTGTATTCAGACCTATATCTATGTCCAAAGGTTGTTGTCCTTGGGGAAATTGTGTGTCCAACATCCTTGTTACTACCTCATTCAAAATAGGAACTGCAAGATACACCTCCCCTACGTCACTATCATATATCATGATCAAATCAACAATAACATGAGCCACTCCCCTTAGGCCAGATGGATTTGTTGAAATTGTAGTTGATGGTTGGGCTTCTGGTTCTCCTGTAGGTGTTCACTTTGAACTCATTTGTTCATTATATTCCCCAATTGAGGTATTTCTAGGGTTTTCCAACTCCTCTTCACCTCTAAGCATGATTGGGGTTATTACCACAGATGTTATTTATGGCGCTATGATAGTTTCCCTTTATAATTTAATCATTCTTTTTTCTTATTCTAAGATTCTTTTTGCCTCTAACCTATCAGTTTTATGCTCTAAACCTTTCTACTACGTTTGTGTCGCTTCCTCAACTCTTTTCTCTAAAAATTCTAATTTTTCATCCATGGGAAAGACCATGAACCTTGGTCATCTGTTTCCCTCACCTCTGGGTCGCTACGAGTCATGAGTTCTGGGAAATCTTCATAATGTTTTTTTTTTATAAATCTACGCCAAGAGGGAAGGGTTACCTTAGATTCTGTGACATTTTGACCATCGTCTCCAACTTTGGGGAAAAATCTAGCTTCCTAAAAAATGAGCTAGACGCCTCTTCTACTCGTTCGTTTAATCCCTTTGGGGTCTATCGGAAATACAACAACTTAACCTAGTATCCATTTTGTTAACATAAATGCAGAGGAAATTATTATAAATACTTGCACGTGAAGATTTTCCCGGGTCGAGTACTCACCAATCCCAAGCTTTGCAATAAATACAACACAATTCAATCCTTAAGAAAAACCAAATCAATTGTGAGTTATCGTGAAAAAATTACAAAGTTCTATGTGAATTATGAAATCATTCACAAACACATTCAAATAAATATTAGTTAGCCTCTCATCGCGTGTGCCATCTTTCGAAGTAAATGCAATGAGAAAATCGACGGTGCGAAGGGACATTGGAATGGTCTATCGAGGATTTCAAAAATTCGTTGATTGGCCTGCAACAACCTTTGAGATCGAGAGTCAGACATTCTACTCATTCAAGTCTTTTAAATATTCACACATGTTAAAATCGTTGATCTCGGTGGAGATGAAGGTATAATGATTTGATGCATGTGGTTTGATCAGGATGTGGATGTGACATCTATTAGCCAATCCAAATTATTGAAATACGTGCAGATTGAAAATCTATAGATGGACAATCCTGATGAGTTTGAAGATCTTCAAAGAGACCCACCTGATGGACTAGACTGCTCATAAAAAATTATTTATCGAGCATCGACAAGGAGAGGGGTGCGTGATGAAGGATATGTTTTGTCTTCTTGGTCTGCCTATGCCGACATCTATCGGCGTTCAGTGTGGACCTCATTGTTTTCACCTTTACCTTTGAATAACATTGGGTGTCGATGTCTGATGTTAATTGACGTCAATGACTGCCTCTTGGATTTACCGATGCGTGTTTTTCTGTTGATATCGCCAATGTCCAACACTCTCGGTGTTGGCCCTTTTATGAGTGAGATGCACATTCATGTGACTGTCATCTGAAATGAACGACACACGATGTTGATTAGTGTCGGCATTCTCGAGGATGTATCATGTGGTTTGACACTTGTATTGGTTTGGACAACACCTGATATTTATGGGCGTTGGTGTGTCGGGTGTCAGGGAAATTTGCTTCTAGTAGTGATGTCAAAGACCTTTCTAGGAAAATCGTTAAGTATCTCTTGTTTTTTTGTATGCTCATGTGCAAAATATGAGATTTTTGGGGGGGTTTCTTGGTCTTCTAAAATCAATTCAAACTGCAACAAAAACGAGTAGACCAGGGAAAAATGGAAAATACACAACTTATGTAAAAAAAAGGGGAGACAATGCAAACAATAAAAGAAAAGTGGTACGCAAAAATTGAAAATTTTGAGGGTGTGTTGAGTGTTAAACAAACTGACGGAGGAAAATTTTGCAGCAGAGAAACCAGTTTGATGAAAAGTAATGCATTGAAAGAATGAGAATTGAACATGAAAATTTTGCAGCAGAGAAACCAGTTTGATGAAAAGTAATGCATTGAAAGAATGAGAATTGAACATGAAAATTTTGCAGTAGTTGAAGGAATTCAAGCAAGAGACATTAGACAACACAGAAAGAGTTTAATGAAAATATGATGACAAAATAATGATTAGATTGATTAAGACCCTTGGTAGAAGAGTTGCATAATAGTTCCCCGGGCCATGACAAACAAATTTGAGGAATGGTAGGATTGAATAATGAAGTAGACCCTCATCGATTCCATAAAAATATCCCCCCAGGAATGAAATATCATTGGAGCATCCCTATAGAGTTCCCCAATGGATCTTGGGAGGAATAACTTGCAAGTGAGTATGGAAGTTGGTGGCGTCCTATAAGAGATCGACAAAGTTGATCATATGGATATCAAGGAGTCGATACATGTGATATGAAGTCATCATATCCATTGGAAACCATTCACAATAAACCTTTTATATGTGTATCTTTCTATACAGCTGGCATTTGTTGTGACTAATTTACCTATGCAAACTGGTATGCATGGTCGATGCACAATAAGGAGACTTATGCAATAATAGATACCCAAGTATCTAAATCAGATGGATGAAGTGTATGGAACTATTTTCAGTCTCATTTCTCCTTAGCTCCTCTTTCACATATCCTCCGGTAAATCCCCCAATGAAGTCTAGACCACCATGGAAGGAATTTTTGGAAAACAGGACGACATGAGGGGACATATACTCGAGGTGGAATTGCTCACTTTGGATCCAGAAACCTTCAAAAATCTACAAAAGGTTTTTACCAAATATAAGTATTTTTTGTCCCAACTCAAGGCTTGCGGGGTTGATAAATCTAAGGAGGAGAAACAAATGGTTCTTACCATTATTTCCAAACTTGGTCTGGAATACTCAATGTTTGTATCCACATTTCATTCAACTAGTCTGGCCTCTAGAGCTACCTATAAAATTCCTTCTCTTGAGTCGTTTATTGAGTCTCTGACGCAAGAGAAGACCACAAGCTCAACAATATGGGAAAAATCAAAGTCTCAAATCCACATGAAATTGCTATGCAAGATGGTAGCAGTCACTAAAATCAGAAATCTAAAAACCAAGACAAAAGAAAGGCACATGAAAAGACAAAGAAGGAGGGGTACTCAAAACCCTTCAACGATTCCTCTAGATCCAAAGCTGGAAAGAGAATAAAAGGGGAGATATGAACTTACTGCCAAAGAGGATTCCATCCAGAATCCGCATGCATGTAGAAACAGATAGATCAAATGGAACAAATGCTTCAACAAAACAAACTTGGAGATCACATCCGCGAGGGTGCCAAGAAGAAGAATCCATAAGATCAAAACACCAAGAAAGGTAATTCTAGCCATGCTTTGATTGCAATTGAATTCTCTCCCGATGCTTGGATTAAAGATTCAGGTGCCTCACACCACATGGAATCCACAAAAGAAGTATACTCTTCATTGGATGCATGCAAAGTTCCTCCTGTTCTGATGGGGGATGACTCTCCAATTGAGGTCACTGACAAAGGAAGAGTTGAACTCACAAACAGAAGCTTCGAGAGTGTGCTACATGTTCACAAACTTTCCGTCAATATTCTCTCCATCTATCAAATAACAAACTTTGGCACCGGGAAGAGAGTATTATTCGCACCTGATGTTTTGGATATCTATGACATGCAAACCAATTCCAAGTTTTCTACCAGTGAGGTAAATCATCAATCCAGACACTACACCTTTTTTGAATTTATTGAACCATATTCTGCATTACTGCTTACACATGTTGATGAAAGAAGTAGCATATGACACAAAAGTTTTGGGCATTTAAATTTTAGATATATGGAATAGCTTAGAAAGTAGAGAATGGTTAAAGGTCTACCTGACATCCACTTCTTAAAAGGAATTTGTGAGGGATGTGTTCTTGGAAAACACCCTCAAGAGAAATTCGACAAAGGAAAGACTCATAAGGCCTCCTCTCCTTTGGATCTGAACCACAATGATCCCATGGGCCCTTTTCTGCATCCATCAATCAGTAAAGCAAGGTACGTGCTCATTTTTTTTTATTATTCCTCATTCCATACTTGGACTTTCTTTCTCAGGCGAAAATATGAAGTCTTTTAGCATCTCAAATATTTCAAAGCCCTTGTTGAGACATGTTGGCACAGGGGCAGACCCAGGGTTCAATGCACCAACAAAACCCTAACTATCAGCTCTTTCGGCAACACCTGCGAAGCAGATGAAGTCTCACCCGAGGTAGAGGTAGGGGTGGTTGCAGGACTCAAGTGTCTGTAAACTTAGTTGGGACACAGATTTGTGATTCTAACACTTAACAGAGCACTCAACAGTTAACATTCATCAATACCCAGTATGAGTTACAGTGCAGTTAAACCCTAATTACAGAGCATCACAATATTCATCCAGATATACTATATCCAAGCACTAAGAACATCCACATAGGCCAGATATATTATTAATTCATACTATTAAGCATAGAGCATTAACATATCTATCTATCATTCATCTACATCAAAGCACTAAGCAAGTTATCATATAAGCACATCAACAGATTTCACAAAGTAGAGCAACATAGCATATACATGGTTCACCCCCACCCTGGGGCTATGTCCACCAACTCTTTGTCTTATTTATTAACTTTTGTCAAGCTTCTTATAGGAACATAACATTCAAGTTCTACTCCGCAGAAGACAGGAGATTTGTGCACACTCCACTAGATCCTCCTTCTTCAAGGTAGGGTATAGCACCAAGCCTTCACACAGTCTCTTACAGTTACTTGCACTAGCCTTGCAAGCCTCACACAATATGCAGAAAGCATTTACAACTCTTGATCACACAGATCCAACTTTAGCACTTAGCCATTCATCTTCACTACATCGTCTTAGCATCTATTTATACATACAAAATAGGCCTAAGAATGGGTAAACCCATGGGCCGACATCCCATACCCATTACATAATTTCGAATCCAAAAAAGGGCCCTAAAAGGGGTCGAGATCCTATGATCTTCACTTCGTCTTGCACTCTGCCTTCAATAGCCTGTCGAAGTCCAAAAATTAGGTCAAACATGACTAAGTATCCTCAAAACTTGGTCAAGGGACAACAGGCCCCCAACACTCACCTGTCACTTGTCCCGAATCACTCTGATATGACTAGTTCTGCTTCAAAATCCTCAACCTTGGCTCGAGCTGCTTCAACTTATTGTTGTGCCACGACCTCCTGTTCAATGAACTCTTGTATGAATGCTTCATTCACAGGTCCCTCTAGGCGTTGTTCTGTTGCAGTGACAGCTTGCTCTAGTTTCGCTCATCAGCCTTCGATCTCTGTGAACAGTTGGTAAGCCTTATCCTGCACAGGTTGGAGCCTCTGAGTCACTTCCATGAATTTTATCTGGATAGTGTGGGCCTGTCGCTGGGTAGTGCGCTTCTCCTAGGATCGCTTCATTCTTTCAACAGCTGATAGGCGCTTCAACTGCGCCTATATTTTTTTTGCTTGATACTTCGCCTCTTGGAGTTGTGACTCCAGTGCCTTCAATTCTGAATTCTCAGGGAGTTGTTCATAGGTCTGGGAACTGTGATCAGTGAGTTTCTTACATTCCATGGCGAGGGATTTGATTCACTCAACTGTGCTTCGAGCACTTGCTTCTCTTTGATCCCTCACATCTTGCGGGGTGTTGGGCACTGTGCGAAGCTCTAAGTCTACTATTCATTGTTGTAGATGTTGGATTGATTATGCAAGATGTTCTACTTGATGCGTGACTCGGTCTTCTACTTGTGGCTCTAAGCCTGTCACAGAGAAAAGTGATTTGTTGACTGCTTCCTTCACTTCAAGTTGATCTTTGAGCAACTGTTCTTTTTCTTGTTGCATCTGTACTTTCTCTTCTTCAAAATTTTCCTAGAGAGAAACATTCTCCTGTTCTGTAACTCTGTGTTGTTCTACGATTACGCCTTGCACTTGCTTCAAGGCCTAGGTGGCTTGTTTTGTTTCTTCTTGAGCACGTCGAAGGTGAGATTCGACTGGATCAGCCAGTCAATGGAGTTGGGCTGACTCATATCCCAACTCTAGTTCTCTTGATGGCAGGGGCATAGTGGAGACTGCACGACTGGACTGAAGGGCCTACTATACCCCTCGAAGTTCGACTTCAATTCTATCATACATTTCCTCCTGATTGGCTTCTTGTTTCTCTGTGATTTCCAGCGAAGCGTCGTTTAGAGATGAGATGATGAAGTCAAAATCATCAGCAGTAAGCACAGTCTTCATCTTGGTCACAGTGGCTTTTGATTTCTTCCAGGAAGAAGTTTTCGAGGGAGAAACCTTCCTCTTCTTCAAGGGATCAACCTTGTCTCTAGGCGGTGTTACTTTGCCTTGCTTTTTTTCAGCTCCCGTGTTGTTTATCTCTTCTACTTCATCATCGCCCCCTTGGTCAGGTGATACTGAAGCAGTATTTCCTGAGGCGCTGCTTAATTATTGGAACTCTTTAGTCTTCTTCATTCTACTAGGGTTGGGTGTATCATGTTCTTTATGCGTGGTCTCTAGGCTTTGAGGGTCAAACATCTCTGCAGGGTCTGTGGAAATAAGGAGGTTTGTAGACCAGTCCTTAGTGATCTCCTCCAGGTCTTCTTCTGTGAGTTTGTAATACGATTGAAGCGACTCCTTATGTTCATCGTCTCGCTCTGTTATTGTTGGTTGTGGAGCCTGATTATTTTCTATATTCAGAGGTCCTTTTTTTCAGCTGTGTTTATACCCCATGAATACTTTACACCCCAGTAGTATGTACACTCTTCCACGCGCGGGAGTGAAGAGGGGGAGTGAAGAGGGCGAAGCCCACAAAGGAAAAATTGCCTTGTAAATGTATATTGTAATTTCATTGTAAATCTAGTCCCCGAGGTGTAGGACCGTCGGTGACGGAGTGTGTTGTTAAGCCACTCCGTGATGTTAAAGTCACCGGTTCGAAACCTGCGGGGACAAAAAATCCAACCATGTTAAGGGTTGGTGTGGCTCAGGCCGGGTGCGATTCCCGGGTGATTTTGACGACTTAGATGCCCCTGAGTCGCGGTTTCTCAAGCCACAGGTTAATCGCAGGTCCTGCACAAATTAACAAAAAAAAAAAAAAAAAAATTTCATTGTAAATCTGGACCGTTCATTATAAGGTCGCAGATCTAACAATAGAAATTATGTTAGGGTTTTTTTCCCTAGAAGGCAACCCTCTATTATGAGGGAAATGTATTCTGGCTATGCATTATGGCGAGTATTGTATTCTGAGAGAGGATACTGTGAGAGAAAGAAGAGGAAGTTACAATGGGTTTTGCTATAGGTTGTATCCCTTCATTTGCTAGATAATAACAAAGGAAGGACCTGGCAATTTATCTGGTGGACGTAGCCCACACTAGGTGAACCACATAAATCTGTGTCTCTCTTGTATTGTGTATATTTTGTGTTTTTTTTCTGCATTTGTTTTATTTTATTGCTCTACGGTCCTGTTTTTCTAACAGTTATGTAGATGAAGTGTCGATCTGCGCAGAACTTCATCAATGGTCAGAACCTTTGTAGGGTGTTTGAGGTCATGCGAGGTTCAGCTTTGATGGCTCTCTTCAGCTGAAGGTGATATGTATGAACAAAAATGTTTGATTGCCACTATTTATTCATATCACTCGAGTACCAGAGTGTGGTGAACTTCGCAACAAGCAGCTCAAATGGTTCAATATCTAGAAAGGTCACACCTTCCGGCATCTCCTAGACAACAAAGACGATGAGGATCAGGAGCAAGCTAAAGTGAAACTTGTAGCCCTAATCCTGTGCTTCACGACAGTATAGTTCCAGTTGATTAACTAGGTACTTCACCTAGTTCATATGCAGGCCTTCCACGCACTTCCCTACGAGATCAACAACAAAGCCTGTGACCTGCGTAGGTATGTTCTTCCCTACTAACTTTCCCACTATGAGCTGGCAGACTAGGTGCATTGCACCATTCTAGATGGAGGCTAGGTTGTATCCTCACGTCCCTTTTTCAACATTGTTGTATGTATCTTTGATCTTTTGTGCTAGTGCATGATCTATGGATTTTCCTATATATAACTCCTGCGGGTCGAGTCCTTGCATACTTAATCCAGTGATTTTATGGATCAACGTCAGATCGACTGTAATACGATGATCTAGCCATAAGTAACTGCCATGGTAACATGAAAGTAATATCTTGACACAGGCGTTCACGTCCTGTTGCCTTCCGAAGTGTGGGATTTTCATTACATTTAGGAAGTTGGACTGTGCGAGGTTCATCGTCCACGTTGAGGGATTATCTTCGAATTCTTCCCCTTCATCCTAGTCAAGTATTTGTACTAGCGATCATGCTATAGTTCTTGCGATATCTGAGGTTGAAGTCATTGAACTTCAATGCTGCAATATTGTCCTGTTGTGCACAAACTGTGTGTATCCCCTTCAGGAGGTACCCAGTAACCATGGATTACTTGAAATCTCTTGGCACACTATCTCGAATCACCGCGTCGGCCAGAGATGGGATGTAATTAGGCAATATGGTCGGGATCATCTTCACATTTTCTAGGTCATCTCTGTGTTTGGTTCTCTTCTTCGCTGATGGTCAGGATGATCCGGCTCCTCGAGCAGTCAATGGAGAGGCTTGCACTCCTCTCGTCGATGAAGCTTGAATACTTGCAGACATTTCTCTTTCAGACATTACTCTTTCATTCATTAGGTCAATGAGAACTTCTTTGACAATTTTCTCTGCAGCGCTAAGCTCGTCCGATATGCACGCTCGTGGTTGAATATCTCAGGTTCAAATAGTAACTAGTCAATGCAACGATATGGATGGCAATAGCGTGATCATCCCTGTGTGAAATCAACTAATCTGGGGGCTCAGATTCACGGTTAGCAAAAGTGTTCTCGTTACGTGGTGCAATGGGATAAATAGATAACAAGGCAATGGATCTCTTGCAATAGGTAAAAAGCCTTCATTAACTCAGTTATCTCCATTATGGTGTAGTCCCAATGGTTTGGTGGCGAAATTTCTATTCATAAACACCTTTCTACCCATTCAGGTCGTCAGTCTAATGGTTATACTGTTCCCAACGGCTATATTGCATCGCCATGGCGAAGTGCCATGTGACGTTGTTATGATATCTTGGCAAAGTTCCAATTTTGTAAAATTTCCTTCTGGGAAGTTCCTTCTAGAACTTTCTGTAACTTTTCAGTCTTAGCTCTCTTGTTACTTAGTTTTCAGGCCTTCTTTCCAGTGAGCTCCGTCTCGGTATTCATTTTTCCATTCTGATTCTTATCTTCTTTTGGCAAAGTAACTTTGTGTTGTTGAGATTCTTTCCTAGAAATCAGGGGTAGTACTTCATCTGTATCTGGAATAGGTACTTCAGTCTTATGAAGGTATTCTAGTGTTCTTCCCACTTCGACATTCAAGTTTCTAGAGTTAAATAGTTTCGCTTAGGTCTTTTGTTCTTCAATCAAGTGTGTGATTCTCCTTGTCATGAAATCTTTTAATTCTTTCTTTTTCTGCTCTAAGATTTCTTCTTCTTTCCTTCTAGCCTAATCTCCTTCAATCCAAGGTTTTCCTAGTAACATAGCAAATGGAGCGTTGTTCTCAATAAATTTAACAACTTCAAGATCTTCCTTCGTTGAAGTTCCATGAGCATTCATAGATATCTAGGTAAGTCTTCAACATAAGGTTATCATTTTTCCTCTGAATAACCCTATTCCTCCCAATGAAGGAATCATAGCAGGGTTTCCTAGAATTTCCCAAGTCCTTTCTGTCATAATATTCACCTTTGTTTCCTCATTCAGAACACAGTCAATGTTGAAGTCTCCTATTCTTACTTCAATGCATTCTTTTTCTTTGAATATCTCTGATAAGTTGATATGTTGGTGGTCATTCAGGGTTTCTTTCATCTGTAGCAATACTTGTTCTGATTCTTTCTGGGGTTCTGTCATAATCTCAGTTTCTTGACCTTTCTTATGGTCTCCTTGTCTCATATTCATCCTTTCAAGCTTGGCAATAATTCTAGGGAAATCCAATACTTCATGGTCCATAGATTTGCAATAGAGGCAACTAGGTCTTCTTCCAGGGAATTCCTTATCAAGATGTCATGGTTTTCTGCAACTGTAACAAAGAGTTAATCCTGTCTTTCTCTTAAATGATCCCCAGCCTTTCCTGTACTGTGAACTAGGATCATGGTAGATAACTTGCAGAAAATTCTTTCTAGGATCTTGCATCCATTTGTTAGTCCAAACATTCTCTATATGCATAGGTATAACATATCTTTCACTATTCTTATCAGATCTACTCATATGAAATCTTATTTCATCTATCAGTGCCCTAGTTTTCAAGCTAGGACAAATCTTATCAAACATACCTAGATCCATACTTTAGAAACAAAAATTTCCACTAATCTTATCTTCAGCAGAGCACAAAGCTTCCAAATCTAAAAAATTTCACTATTCTTACCTTTATCATAGCACATAGCTTGCAGATCTTACCTCTTTTCTTCAGATCTGACTCTTCTTCTTGGCACAGAGCTTCACAGAACAAGTAGAATACTGTGCACTAGAGCGATATATCTGCACACAGAGATTTCGCAATTTCAGGTCAGGTCTTCACACAAAGCTTCTTCTTCCTCAGTTCCCAGTAATCACAGTTTCAGGTCAGATCTTTACACAAAGCTTCTTCTTCCTTAGTTCCCAACAATCACAGTTTCAAGTCCCGACAACGGAACCATTTGTTGGCACAGGGGTAGACAAAGGGTTCAACACTACAACAATGCACCAACAAAACCCTAACTACCAGCCCTTTCAGCAACACCTACGAAGCAGATGAAGTCTTACCCAAGGTAGAGGTAGGGGTGGTTGCAGGATTCAAGTGTCTGCAACCTTAGCTGGGACACAGATCTGTGATTCTAACACTTAATAGAGCACTCAACAGTTAACATTCATTAATACCCAGTCTGAGTTACATTGCATTTAAACCCTAATTATAGAGCAACATAGTATTCATCCATATCTACTATATTCAAGCACTAAGCACATCCACATAGGCCAAATATAGTATTCACTCATACTATTAAGAACAGGGCATTAACATATATATCTATCATTCATCTACATCAAATCACTAAGAAAGTTATCATATAAGAACATCAACACATTGCACAAAGTAGAGAAACACAACATATACGTGGTTCACCCCCACCCTGGGGCTACGTCCACCAAATCTTTGTCTTCTTTATTATCTTTGGTCAATCTTCTTATAGGCACATAGCATTCAAGTTCTTCTCCACAGAAGACAGGAGATCTACGTGCACTCTGCCAGATCCTCCTTGTTCTCGCTAGGGTATAGCACCAAGCCTTCACACAGTCTCTTATAGTTACTTGCACTAGCCTTGCAAGCCTCACACTGTTGGCATGTTTTACAAGAAGTGTATGTTTTTCATTGATGGAAAGTACAGCAACAATGATGGCTTGAGTACAGGTATAATGTGTCAGGTGGGCACCAGAAGTATTTTGGGAAGACACAACAGAGCAAGCTCGTGAAGACCAGAAGAGATAGTGCAGAGGTGCACATAGAGTGCGAGAGTGTGCTTGTCATTGATGGAAAAGATCATGACTAGTAGCATAGGGATAATGGCATGGAAATGGCAAGTTCAACAAGTGATCGTTGGATCTCATTTAGAAGCGTAAACTCCAGGAGTCAAGGAAGCAACTCACGACAGAAAATCGCGAAATGTGAAACACCGAAATCCCGAAATAAGCACATCAACAAAGGTTTCGGATACAGGGAGTTGGAGGAGTCAAGAGTCGAGACTCTTCATCACAGGAGTCCCAAAGTTGTGGAATGCAAAACGCCAAAATTTCGAAACAAGCACATCAACAAAGTATCCATTTCAGAGATTTGGATACCGTGAGTTGGAGGAGTTAAGAGTCAAGACTCTTCATCATAGGAGTCCCGAAGTTGCGAAATGTGAAACGTCGAAATCCTGAAACAGGAACATCAAAAAAGAATCCATTTCAGAGTTTCGGATACCGGGAGTTGGAGGAGTCAAGAGTCGAGACTCTTCATCACAAAAGTCCCGAAGTTGCAAAATGCGAAATGCCGAAATCTCGAATCAGGCACAATGAAGGCTCGTGAATTTGTGAAATAATCCTATCCATTGGATCGAGGTTTGATCTAGGCCGTCAGATCCAGGAGGTGAATGTGGCCGACCATGTCATAAAGGACAGGTGGAAGACTACGTCAGTATTGACATGTGGCACGATCAGACAATGACAAGTGTCAAGTTAATTTGGCATTTCAGGCCACTGGAAATCACAATTCTGAGTGACATGTCGCAGCCACTCGGGTCATGACACATCATTGAGTGATTCAAGGATGATCTCACTCCAGGAGTTTTGCTTCAAGATTTTTAGCTTCATCACTCCCCCAAAGTCCCGAAGGTTGAAGTCCCAGGGCAGAGGATAGTCGTCTCATCACCACGGATCCTGGACCATTGATCTGGAGAGTGAAGTGCTTGTTTGATTGGAGAGTGGTCATATCTCGTGGTCACATTGTCGAGAGCTGGAGAGAAGAGCTATAGAATCCAAGCTCTATTTCGAAGCTCATGACATGGAGAGTCGAGACGACTCATCACAGAATCCCCGAAATGCGAAAGTGCGAAATACGTTTTTTAATAAGGCTGTGGTCACAGCCAGTGGTCACATCTGCAGAAGATGGAGGAAGGAGCTAGTGAAACCAAGCTCCATTTCAGGGATCATGACTTGGAGTGTCGAGACACTTCATCACAAGAATGCTGAAATTTCAAATGGAGAAATGTCGAAATGCCGAAATGTCGATATAGCCAGTGGTCACGTAAGTGGAAGGAGATAGCATAGCTAGGCTCCATTTCAAGGTTCGCACTGTAACTGCTAGAAACCACTGATGGTTTCTGCTAGAGGACTCGAAGAGACCTCAGAGTGATCGCCAGAGAAGCTGAAGGGTCTCAAGGCATCTTGCAATGAAATGAAGGGTGTTCATACAGACTATTGATAGATGGAAGACCATCGAAGCCTAGAATTGCAACATAGGGAATGAGATTGACTATGACAGAGAAGACGAAGACTCTCAACTACTGGAGAGGCTAAGGAATCTTGGCATAACACTCAGCGAGGATGAATGCATGGGTTTAACCGCCAGAGAAGATGAAGAGTTGTCATGATGATTAGGCAGAGCACTCGACATGAGGAGAGCATCCAGAAGCATTGCGAATAGAGGATGCATAAGATGCACAGAGAGAATAAAAGTGCTGAACAAAGAAGAGATTGGGGCTGTTGAGAGTGTTTCAGGCGTGTAGAAGGAGGCAGTGTGCAGTAGCTGAAATACATAGAAGAGGAATGGTGCATTGAATGGACATGGCACAGAAAGCATAAAAGACAGAGGAACAGAAAGTGCAAGGAAAGTGTGCAGGAAGACACTGATGCAGGTAGAGAAGAGCAATGTAGCAGAACAGTGATGAGACCGATAAGCCATTGATAAATATTGTATCGTTGTGATAAATTTATATAAAGAAAACTTGATATTCCATGGTGGTAGGGAGGTGCTAGGGAGGACTATTGTCCTTAGAGGTTCAGGTGGGTGCTTGAACACAGGGAGTTGTAGCTTCCATCTGGTTGCAGCCAAAGAAACCAGGGTGGCAAGGTGGTGCAAGGGAGAACTGTTGTTCTCTGTTTTACAGGTTGGTGCTTGAGTGACTGGAAGTTGGTGCTTCCATCCAGTTGGTGCTGGAACACTTAGGGAGTTTTTTATTCCTTCTAGTGGATGCTAGAGAAACTAGGGAGTTGGTGGTTCCTTCTAGTGGGTGCTAGAGAAACCAGGGAGTTGGTGCTTCGTTCTAGTGGGTGGTAGAGAAACACAGGGAGTTGGTGCTTCCTTCTAGTTGGTGCTAGAGAAAACATAGAGTTGGTGCTCTCAGCAAGTTGCAGCTTGCAAAACAGAGGTTGTAGCCTCACATTGAGTTGGAGCTCATATGTATGATAATGTACAGAATGTAAAGATTACTTATCATACCAAGAAGAAGAGGTTTTTTACCCTTTATGGGTTTCCTCAGGAAATATATGTCTTTGTATATTTCATATGTGTGACTGATGTTGAATGTTCTATTGCTTACCTCCCTGCATTATTGTGATTGTCATTAAGTGCTCTGCAAAGAGTTTAAAATAAGCATAA
>ML782434.1:863926-880248 GCA_009831015.1 Picea engelmannii
AAATATCTAAGAGAAATGTTGAAAAGGTTTCAAATGGAAGATTCTAAACCTGTGGGCACACCTATGGTTACTGGATGCAAATTAAGCAAGGATGATGACTCACCTAATGTTGATCAAAGTTCATATAGGTCAATGATAGGTAGCCTGTTGTACATCACAGTATATCGCCCAGACATAATGCATGTTGTTGGAATGGTAGGAAGATATCAGTCTACACCTAAACAGAGTCACTTGCTAGCTATCAAAAGGATATTCAGATATTTGAAAGAAACAATGAACTATGGCCTATGGTATCCTAAGAATCAGAATTTTCAATTATCAGTCTACTCAGATGTTGATTGGGATAACTGCATGGATGAAAGGAAAAGCATGAGTGGAGGTGAGTTCTTCTTAGGAGATTCTCTAGTAGCATGGTTGAGTAAAAAGCAAGGTTCCATTTTTTTATCAACTACAGAGGCAGAGTACATTGTTGTTGCTACATGTTGCACTCAGGTATTATGGATGATTCAGACACTTGCAGACTTGGAGGTAAAATACGCTGCACCGATCCCAATTCATTGTGATAACACTAGTGCCATCAGTGTGTCCAAGAATCTTGTATTCCACTCCAAGACCAAGCATATTCCCATAAAATACCATTTTTTGAGAGAGCAGGTCACCAATCAGATTGTTCAGGTCCATTACATTCCAACCACAAAACAAATTGCAGACATCTTTATGAAACCCCTAGCCAAGACACCATTTGAATATCTCCGACAGAAGCTGGGTGTCATCCCGTCTCACACCTAAGAGAGTCCATCCTGTTAGGAGGAGTTTGTATTCATTGAATATCTGATACCTCCGAAAAATAATACAACAGCTCAGGGGGAGCGTGTTTTCTTTGACATTGATGTCAAAGGGGGAGAAAAGAACAAGTCTGGGTGCCTTTGTTGCAATCAATGCCAAAGGGGGAGATTGTTGGCATGTTTAATGGGTAGCTTATGCTTGTCATTGATGGAAAGTATAGAAGCAATGATGGCTTGAGTACAGGTATAATGTGCCAGGCGGGAACCAGAAGTATTTTGGGAAGACGCAACAGAGCAAGCTCGTGAAGACCAGAAGAGATAGTGCAGAGGTGCATGTAGAGTGCAAGAGTGTGCTTGTCAATGATGGCAAAGATCATGACCAACAGTGCAGGGATAATGGCATGGAAATGGAAATTTCAACAAGTGATCGTTGGATCCCATTCAGAAGCGTAAACTCTAGGAGTCAAGGAAGCAACTCACGGTAGAAAATCGCGAAATGTGAGACGCAGAAATCCCGAAACAGGCACATCAACAAATGTTTCAGATACCGAGAGTTGGAGGAGTCAATATTTGAGACTCTTCATCATAGGAGTCCTGAAGTTGCGGAATGTGAAACGCTGAAATCCCAAAACAGGCACATCAACAAAGTCTCCATTTAAGATTTTCGGATACCGGGAGTTGGAGGAGTCAAGAGTCAAGACTCTTCATCACAGGAGTCCTGAAGTTGCGAAATGAGAAATGCAGAAATCCCGAAACAGACACAACAAAGACTCCATTTCAGAGTTTCAGATACCGATATTTGGAGGAGTCAAGAGTCGAGACTCTTCATCACAGGAGTCCCGAAGTTATGAAATGTGAAACGTCGAAATCCCGAATCAGGCATAATGAAGGCTCGTGAATTTGCGAAATGATCGTAGTTGTTGGATCGAGGTTTGATCTGGGCCGTCAGATCTAGGAGGTGAATGTGGTAGAACATGTCAGAAAGGACAGGTGGAAGACTACATAAATATTGACATGTGGCACGATGAAACAACGACAAGTGTCAAATTGATTTGGCATTTCAGGCCACTAGAAATCACAATTCTGAGTGACACGTGGCAACCACTTGGGTCACGACACGTCATCAAGTGACGCAAGAGTGACCTCACTCTGAGAGTTTTTCTTCAATATTTTTATCTTCATCACACCCCCAAAGTCCCGAAGGCTGAAGTCTCGGGGCAGAGGATAGCCGTCAGATCACCACGGATCGTGGACCGTTGATCTGGAGAGCGAAGTGCTTGTTTGATTGGAGAGTGGTCGTATCTCTTGGTCACATTGTCGAGAGCTAGAGAGAAGATCTATAGAAGCCAAGATTTATTTCGGAGCTCGTGACATGGAGAGTCGAGACAACTCATCACAGAATTCCCGAAATGCGAAAGTGTGAAATACGTTTTTGAATAAGGTTGTGGTCACAGCCAGTGGTCACATCTGCGAAAGATGGAGGAAGGAGCTAGTGCAACCAAGCTCCATTTTGGGGATCATGACTTGGAGTGTCGAGACACTTCATCACAGGAATGCCAAAATGTCGAAGTGTCGATGTAGCCGGTGGTCACCGCCGATGGTCACATAAGTGGAAGGAGCTAGCATAGCTAGGCTCCATTTCAAGGTTTGCACTGTAACTAATAGAAACCATTGATGGTTTATGCCAAAGGACTCGAAGAGACCTCAGTTTGAGCACCAGATAAATTGAAGGGTCTTGAGGCATATTGAAATGAAATGAAGGGTGTTCATACAAACTATTGACAGATGGAAGACCGTCGGAGCTTGGAACTGCAACAGAGGGAATGAGATCGTCTGTGACAGAGAAGACGAAGACTCTCAACTGCTGGAGAGGCTAAGGAATCTTGGAATAATTCTCAGTGAGGATGAACGCATGAGTTTAACCACCAGAGAAGCTGAAGAGTTGTCATGATGATTAGGCAGAGCACTCGACATGAGGAGAGCATGCAGAAGTATTATGAATAGAGGATGCATAAGATGCACAAAGAGAATAAAAATGCTGAATAGATAAGAGATTGGGGCTATTGAGAGTGATCCATGCATGTAGAAGGAGGCAGTGTGCAGCATCTGAAATACAGAGAAGAGGAATAGTGCATTGAATGGACATGGCGCAAAGAGCATAAAAGGAAGAAGAACAGAAAGCACAAGGAAAGTGTGCAGGAAGACACTGATGCAAGTAGAGCAGAGTAGTGTAGTAGAATATTGATGAGACCGATAAGCCATTGATAAATATTGTATCAATGTGATAAATTGATCTAAAGAAAACTTGATATTCCAAGGTGGTAGGGAGGTGCTAGGGAGGACTTTTTTCCTCAGAGGTTCAAGTGGGTGCTTGAACACAGGGAGTTGTAGCTTCCATTTGGTTGCAGCCAGAGAAACCAGGGTGGCAGGGTGGTGCAAGGGAGAACTGTTGTTCTCTATTTTACAAGTTGGTGCCTGAGTGACTGGAAGTTGGTGCTAGAACACTTAAGGAGTTGTTTCTTCCTTCTGGTGGGTGCTAGAGAAACCAGGGAGTTGGTGCTTCCTTCTAGTGGGTGATAGAGAAACCAGGGAGTTGGTGCTTCCTTCTAGTGGGTGCTAGAGAAACACAGGGAGCTGGTGCTTCCTTCTAGTTGGTGCTAGAGAAAACAGAGATTTGGTGCTCTCAGCAAGTTGCAGCTTGCAAAACAGAGGTTGTAGCCTCACAATGAGTTGGAGCTCATATGTATGATAATGTACAAAATGTAAAGATTACTTATCATACCAAGAAGAAGAGGTTTTTTACCCTTTATGGGTTTCCTCAGGAAATATATGTCTTTGTATATTTCATATGTGTGACTGATGTCGAATCTTCTATTGCTTACCTCCCTGCATTATTGTGATTTTCATTAAGTGCTCTGCAAAGAGTTTAAAATAAGCATAATTGTTTAAGCACGGTAACAACTGATTCACCCCCCCCGTCTCAGTTGTCCAACACACACAGCATGCACAAAGCATTTACAACTCTTGATCACACAAATCCAACTTTAGCACTTAGCCATTCATATTCACTGCATCGCCATAGCATCTATTTATACATACAAAATAGGCCTAAGCAGGGGTAAACCCATGGGTCAACATCCCATACCCATTACATAATCCCAAATCCCAAAAATGGCCCTAAAAGGGGTCGAGATCCCGCGATATCTATTTCATCTTGCACTCCACCTTCGACAGCCTATCGAAATCCCAAAATTAGGTCAAACATGACCAAGTATCCTCAAAACTTGGTCAAGGGCCAACAAGACACAATCAGGAAAGAAGATAAAATTCCTTTGAACAGATAATGGTGGGGAGTATGTCAACCATGAGATACAAAATCTTTTTCTTGAGGCCGAGATTTATTTGCAGCACACGGTTCCTTATACTCTGTAGAAAAATGGAATTGTTGAGCGGAAAAATAGATCCTTGAAAGAGATTGCATCTTGCATGTTGCATGCAAAGTCACTTCCACAAATATTATGGGTTGAAGCACTTAATTGTGCAACCTACATCCAAAATAGATCTCCATGTAGATATTTCAAGGATAATACCCCCTTCGAGGCTTGGAGCGACCTCAAACCAGAAGTCACCCACTTTCGTATATTTGGTTCTCATGCATGGGCTAGGATTCCCTCTGAGAAGAGGAAGGCACTTGATCCACAGAGTAAATAGTGTATTTTTGTTGGATACCCCAATAGTGTGAAGGGATACATACTCATTGATCCCTCCATGGACTGGCTCATCATTGAGAGTAGTTTCCAATTCGAAGAAAGTATCTTCCACGTAAATCAACAATTGCATGCAGAAACTTTTGTTCTTCCACCTGTCATAGATGATGAGCATGCACATGTAGAATATTCTTTAGATGAGAGTTCTAATTCAAATGATTTAGATACTGAGTCAGTACATTCATATGCAAAGTCTGTGCATGCAAATGCAGATGTAGATCTAGATCCAATGCCCAAGTGGGCCAAGGCTACTCTTCAGAATGTAGGAGATCTTGTTGGGGATCCGGCTGATACTAGGAGGACTCAATCTAATTTCGAGGAGCCTCCTCTTGCATTCACCACCACTGAACCAATGCCGCCCAGGAATATTTTCTTGGTTCATTCTTCAAATCCACAATCCTATGGTGAGGCTGTTGGGAACCCCTTTTGGGAATCCGTGATGCAGGAGGAGTACAACTGCCTCCTCAAGAACTAGACTTGGGATCTGGTTCCCCTTCCTTCAAGAAGGAAACTTGTCAGGTGCAAATGGGTCTATAGGACCAAGAGTGCAACAAATGTTTAGGTTAGTAGATACAAAGGTAGGCTAGTCTCCAAAGGCTTTCAATAGGTGCACAACATTGACTATGACGATACCTTCGCTCCAATAGAGAAGATGGATTCCATATGCTTGGCACTTGATATTATTGTAGCCAAGGGATGGGAATTTCATGAGATGGATGTGAAGAATGTATTTCTTCATGGAGATCTCTCTAAGGAAATCTATATGGAGCATCCCTAGGGCTTCATGCAAGATTAATCTTTGGTTTTTCGAGTAAAAAAGTCACTTTATGGCCACAAGCAATCCCCGAGGGCATGGTATGCAAAGATGGACTTCTACCTACTATCACAGAACTTTGTACATTGTAAGTCAGACACGAACATTTACATGCTCAGGACGACTGATTCAATTCTACTCCTAGTTCTTTATGTTAAGGATTTGTTGATCATCATTTTCTCAAATTCAATGATTGTTGTAGTCAAGAGGATCCTACATGACAAGTTCTTGATGATGAACATGGGTCCACTACATTTTCTTCCTTGGTCTTGAGATCAGTCAAGATGCATCAGGAATCAAACTATCTTAGCCTAAGTATGCATGATATATCCTCGAGAGATTCCACATGACAGACTACAAGTCTTCCCTGACTCCTTTTCTATTAGGAGTTTGACTTGAGGATAGTGGGGACACTCCACTGGTGAACAACATACTATAAAAACTAGTGGGGATCTTGTTTTATCTCACACACTCCAGACCAGACCTCTCATATGCAATCAGAGCAGTCTCTTGGTTCATGTAAGAGTTGCATGAGCTACACTGGAAGGATGCAAAGCATATACTTCGATACGTATAGGGAACCATCACCTTTGGGATTCACTATGCAACAAACTCTACATTGGACCTCATCGGGTTCACTGATTCTGACTCGGTTGGAGACAACATTGATCGTAATTCCACATTTGGTTACTCACTCAGTCTTAGTTTTGGGCATATCTATTGGTCGAGTAAGAAGCAAGTTTATATTTCTCTATCTTCAGTCGAGGCAGAGTACAGAGGGGTAGTCAACATAACCATTAAGTCTATGTGGCTACAACATTTTCTTACTGAGTTGGGCATTCAGTTTCACAGTTCGATCGTCATCTGGTGTGACAACCAGAGCACCTTGAAGTTTTTGAGAGATCCATTTCAGAGGTAGTGGATGAAGCACATCAATATCCACATGCACTAGATCTGAGACTTAGTACATGAGCGGATCATTGACCTACAATTTTTTCCTTTAGCAGAACATAATTCAAACATCTTTACCAAGAACTTCACTGAGTAGAAGTTACATTCCTTGCGCAATCTTCTTGGAGTGAAGGACACAGTTTCCTAGCAACTATCAGTTTTTTTTTGATACATTGTACCTTGAGGGGGGGNTTCAGTGTGTCTTTTGTTTTCGGGTACCTAACATGGCTTCATTGTCATGACCCATTATTTATTTTCACCATAGTGATGTTCAGGGGGGGTGTTGGAGATACTTCACACACACATAGGATTTATTTCTCCTAAGGTTTTCCCTATTTTTAACATTCATTATTATGTCTCCTATAGTTTAGGGAGAATATTCATTTTCCTACATTTTAGGAGAATATTCTCTTATGTTCACACTTCAGTTGGATTAGTTGAGTGGATTCTTGATGCCACATTGGTTCCATCACCATGAAGCATTGGGATCATCACTACTAATGTGCATTGTCCTTGGGATTATCACCAGAATAGCACATTACCCTCACTTCATTATGTTTCAGTCAGTTAACTGAAGACTGGGAGGCTAGTTAACTCAGACTAGGTGGCACTTAACTCCCGTAACTGTCGGTGTGTGTCCAAATCACTCTATATCACCACTATGGCACATTGGCTTCTCTTCCAGTGCGAATTACTTGATTTATACAGAGTATATCATGTGTAATTTATCATTCATTCATTTAGTTAATACAATTCTTTGTTCTCTCTCTCGTTTTCATCTTTTCTCATTTTTTCTGCAAATTGTGTATATCCTTCGCTAGCTAGGTCTTATCTTTGCAGGTTCATCCACATTTACACTCTCCATGTGGTCTCATTGAAGGTAATCCATGAATAAAACAAGATAACTCCAAGTTGTCTCCATTGTACAAATCCATCACATACAATATCCCATGCACCAATTAATCTCGAACCATAATAGGGATCAACAGACAACATGTACCCCAAAAATCATGAGGTATCCCCAATCATGTTGTAAAAACTTTTGAAGTAACCCAAAAGATAACAATAATTGCATAACATTCTAAAATATATCAACTTTTCCTTTCCTTTTTGTTACACCAACATTTAGAAGGGCCTTGTGTTTTGATTGGAACAGTAGTTTTAAATCCCCAAGTCTACCAAAATTTTCAAATAGAGTTGAATAATTGGGAAAAAAAAATTTATATTGTATGCAATAAACAAGACACCCATCTTTTGATCGAGAAGGGGATATACAATTGTTGAAAAAATAGTGCAGACTAGGGATTTCTACATTGCCCTCTCATATTTGTATGATTGACTTAAGAAGTTCTCACCCAACACCAATGGTCTACTTGAAACCCAAATTTTCGAGAAAGTGAATTTCAAGTGGCTTATCAATGTACAAGTAACTCTATCCTACTCAACCATACATTTAAACAACCAACTTAGAGACCATTCTCCTAGGTTTTTCTTACCCTGTGGTACTTTTTCATGGAATTGTGACAATATACCCTTAGGAAAACTATAGTAACCGTTGATTGACCCCCATTAGATTACATTACATTTGGTGGCATACTTGGGGATATTGTAATAATCTTCTAACCTTCACTTTTGTAACACTAACCTTCCTCCATTGGATTTCATCACTTATTGAGAATACACAATTGGAAAGCCTTTTTTTTCCAATAATTAGATTGGGATTTGATAACTTTGCGATTTTCTATAGTATAAGGTTAATGTTTGAAATTATAAAGGAACATTATGTTTAATTAGTGATCAATTCAACTTTCCAAAATATTAAAAAATTAGTTAAAGACAATGAATTCACCAAAACCTAGATGCTCCCTAAGAGTTTTAGTACAACAACTTGAAATTAGAGGATTACTCTATAGCTCTAGAAAAACATATGAAATGTTAGGAAATATAGGATGTAATCAAAACCCTTTCTTAGAGTAAATCAAGACCCTCCCAGTGAGGGCATTAATCAAAATCCCCTCCTAAAAGAAATAAAAAACCCCTAGTAGGAGAAAACCCAAGTAATGAAGGAGAGTAAACTTCATGACCAAACCTTTAAACTGAAAGCCAACTTATTAGAGTCCCTTGGTGGTATCATGGCCTAGCATAGGGGTTTCTTGTTGTAGAAATCAAAGGTGAAACAAAGCCTACGGTTGATTGGAAATGAATTCACCCTTAGTCAATTGGAAAATTGAAGTTTGACCTGAAATAGATAAGTGTTTATAGATGTATTTGGAAAATATTGTTAATGAATGTAAATCTTGGCTTATTTTCTTTAAAGGAATTTTTAACATGTTGAAAGAATGTTAAAATATGAAACATGTTTGTATAATCAGGTTCTTTCTAAGATTGATTGATTGTTTTTTATGACCGGGTATGAGAGGTCTAATGAAGGCCTGTAATCATGTGTTTCCCCAAGCTATTGAAGGGAATGTTTAGAAGATGAGAAAATATTCACTTCAGGGGCCACTAGGAGGCACCACCTATGTATTGAAGAAGTAGGCCGAAGATTTAGAAAGTTAGGGTTAAATCCTTGTAGACAATGCAACAAAGGTGAAGAGTATGTTCGCCTTGAGTATTCTTGTACCTATGTACAAGTTCCTTTCCTAAACCCTAAAGAAATCTCAATCGTATATCCAGTGCATAGATTCAATCCCAAACATTCATCAAAGATTCAAGTATCATAATGAGCCTTTCTAAAGGAGGGTTGTTCAAAGAAAACCTGCAATCACTGTCAATGTGAACTTTCCAATGAGAATGTTTTGAGTCGATGAGATTCGTCTATTCACTGAGAGGTTACACCGATGATATATAGACCGCATATCTCGTCGTGATCCATTTCGCTAAGCTTTTCAAAATGTGGTGTTCAAAAATATCCATGGAGATCTTGTGGAAGAAAATTTCGATGAATGAATTCCAAAGGTGAAAGTCTGAATGGACTAGAGCTGTAGATTTTCTGATGGTTTGACCGATGAGATCTAAGCCATTGATCTCTCCATGATTCCATATTGATAGAGAACCCTATCAGAGTTGTAAATCTACTTAACCATTGAGCAGATCTGAGATCCCATATATTCTTGATTGTTAGATCTGGGGATCTATTAACCGCCAGATCTGTCGAAAAAAACCCAATTCGAAAAAAACTATTCGGGAGGAACCACGAGGTTGTGGAAGGTGGTATTTTTGATGGAGAAAGTCGAGTGGGCATGGGCAATTGATTTGATAAAGAGTCCACCCGACAAGATCTCATTTGTATTTTTTTTGTGGACCGTACCTATTGAGCGATTAGAGGAGATTGTGTGAGACCACTAGTTGTCGTGTGGTTTTGGGGTTTTGAGTGAATCATGACTGTTGTTTCCTCTAACTCCCGCCCTTCAAATTTGTTGGGAATAGGGAGGTAGGGATAAAATGTTCAAAAAAAAATATTGGGGTTGGAAAACCTATGTTTATGAAGAGGGAGAGTCTGAGCTACCTCCATTTGTTTATTAATCTATGTTGAGTGAGCCAGAACTATCAATTCGAATGAGTTCATATTTTGAATTCATAGAAGCTTTCTGCTAAAGGGATTATTATGGGGCTTTCCATGTCCGAGGACATGACACTACCACACTAGGTCACACACCTACCTGTCCATCTAAGTAGGTGACATGGAAGATTCCACGTGACAACCGCATAGGACAAAGGACGTGGTAGAAGGTAAAATTTGAAATAATTTAGAAATCCATTTCGATTGGTCTGGAACTCATTTCTGATTGTGTAGGTAGGCGATGGAATTCTCTATGAGATAATATTTCCACCCTTGGGGTTAAAACCCAAGATCAGAGTCATTTTTGGGAGAGGAACTTTGACATCCAACTAGCCTAAGTAGGGTTTATGGGGTTGTGTGTGTTACGTCTACTTATTACAGAGAACCCTAGGAATCTTAGATAGCCATCAAATAAACATGGAAATTTCTTCCACTTCCTTATAGAACACAAGGAATATATTCAATTTCTCTATTCAACAACCCATCAAGGTTATTCTTCCCTCTCATGCTTGTCAGTATGAGCATACAAAGACTGATCTATTGTATGCTTTCTAGGAATTTCCTACAAGAATAACACTTGGCTCTCAAGAACCCAAATAAAAGAAAATAAAAAATGGGTGAAGGATTGTGTTGTAGGGAAGTCGGTCAAATAGGCAGTTAGAGTCGACTGACGCAATATTTAATGTAACCGACTAATAATTGTACAACATACACACACACACACACACACACACACACACACACACACACACACACAATTATGTAATGGAAAGACAGAGGTTGTTTTGGCTTCATTTAATAAAATGATTTGATGGTTCTCTCGCTATTGTGTATGGCTATCTGTATGCTTGTGTGCTCCTATATATGATGCTATAACGTGTATTTCTCTATGTGAGGATCTAATGCCAACTTCTCGTACTTCCTCCTTGACTACAAAATTGGTTCTGTTGCTGGTAGTTCTGAACTCGGGCATGCATTAAAGAAAACAACACATAAATGTTAACTCTAACAGACATACGCAAATGGTGAGAGAACAAAATCAACAATTATATTAGAAATTATACACAAAGAAACTAACTGACTTTAGAAGAATCCCACACACACTTTTATTCAAAAACACGTGAGCGATTCTTGGAGGCTATACCAAAAGCATTGTACGAATACATCACTCAATCTAATGCGCAGACTCACTCAGGATGAGCGGTTGATTCACAATATTATAAATGGAGAAATAACAAATATAAATTAGTGGTCTGAGAGGATTGTAGAGGATTATATTGAAGATAAAGCGGTCGAATACAAAGAATCGGTTCATACTATCAAGAATAAATTATATATTGAGTTACACGACATGTTCCTTTGTATCGTCCCCTCTCTATTGTATAAATTCCTCCTAGACAAGGGAGTCAACAACATTGTCGAGTATCGACCTCCCCTGAAAGATCCTCCTCCAAGATCCAATTGGCGAGAAACAAAAGAAAAGTGGGAAGAATTCTTGGAAGCTAACTACAAAGATACCAAAGAATATTGGGAGTACTTATTAAAGAAATGAAATTAGTTAAAATGATAAACATCATCGACCATGAGTAAGTCAGGTCAGCATCGGGGGAATGGATGATCTATGAGACAAGATATGTCGAATTCGAAGTTAAAAGAAAATTCGGACCCAAAGTCAGACCACACCCAAGTCTAACATGACAAGAGTCAAGAAAAAGATAATTTATTAAAGTGAGAAATTTGCACGTCCAACGCAGATTCACAAACCCTTGGCTGGCATCTAGAAAATAGAGCGAGAAAAAAGGAAAAAGAAGAGAGAAGATTTGTGGAAGGAAAAATATCCCAGAAAAACTCATAGAAAACCTACCCAGACACGATAGTTCACCCAATCATCCCCTGAGAGCGTCGGACAAATCCTAGGAGGAGTGAAAGCTTGTGATTGAGTATGGAAGCCAATGGCACCCAGCAAGACAATGATCAAATCGATATTGAAATTGATGATTCGAGACTTGTAATATGACTTTCTCCTATAAGAAGTCCTATTCCATGCATTACAGACTTTCTTCAACAATGACTTAGTATAGATACACAATCACCATGGGTGTGGTGTCAAACTGATAATAATTACCAATTAAGAGATGTAGTGTTAATCGACGCACAAGAAAATACCCATAATTGACTAGAAGACATAATCATTCATGTAAGAGATGTCAGTGTATCATGGAAACTTGCACAAGAGATCTAGCTAAAGCAAGTACAAACAAAGATTATCAAGAAAGGAAGAGAGATTCAATATGGAAGAATGAGAAAATATATTCACACTACTCCAATGAGTTGATGATTGATACATAGATCATGATCAATATGATACAATGAATGAGTGGAATACACTCATATATAGGGCAAAGCATTCCATTATTAAGAAAAGCAATCAAGTAGTTAGATTTCCTTAGGAATGCATGCATGCATAATAGTGATGGTAAAAATAGAAAGTCTAAATAGAACTAGTTAGTTAACTTCCACTAAACATGTGTGTCGAAAATAGAAATTTCTCCAATACCCCCCTGAACATCACTATGGAGTAAAAAATGAGTCCCAACTACTAGGCCATTTTAGGTACTCATGTACAATGCAACTAATGAACACTGAATAAAAGTTAGGAAAGAGGGAAAACCACGTGGGAACGAAACCCCCCTTCAAAAGATAATGTATCAAAAGAAGAAAATGGCAGATGTTAAGCAATTGTGTTCTTCATTGCAAGACGATCTCGCAAAGTCTGAAACTTCTTCTCATTGAAAGTCTTCGTGAAGATGTAGAAATATTTATGCATATGATGAAGTCCTTTGGAAACCTCTCGGGCCTTGTACTTCTTGATCCTGTGGACCCATCTACACTTGAAAATATTCCTTTCTCGTGGATGTGGAACCAGATTCCAAGTCTGGTTCTGTAGGAGTGAGTCATACTCCTTCTACATGGATGCTTGCCATCATGGATTTAACACAAACCTATTGTAGTCTTGTGGATCAATAGATTGAACCATATAGCAATGCATGGGCATCACAAGTTCTGAAGCTGAAAGTACATGAGAAGGCTCCTCATGCTGAGATCGATTCATTCTTGAATCCAATGGATTCCTTGCAAGGTTTCCTGCTGCCTGAAGTGTGGTCTGTGCCTTCTTGGGCATCTGTTGAAGCTTCGGCGTTGGCTTCTTATCTGGATGTACTACCTGCTTATTTCCATGTATAGAATCTGAGTGCATGGAATCATCTATGATGTTTAAAACTGATGGAAGAACAAGAGTATATGCATGTTGCATTGGAGGTGGATGAAAAGTAGTCTCCTTATGTGTAAGTAGAATAGAGGATTCATCGTCAGAAAACTTAGTGAATTTATACAACCTTGAATTGTGATCCACCTCACCAATTGCAATAATGGAATTGTCATGCATGTCAATTACTGAAACTGAATCTAATGTAAATTCAACCTTTTTGAATTTCTGAGTGATCTGATAAACTGAGAGAAGATTCATAAAAATCTTTGGAACATGTAAAACATTCTCAAAACTGCCATTGTGGAGTTTCACTCTCCCTTCTCCTTCTACTGCTACTAGAGTATCATCCCCCATGAGAATAGGGGGTCTTAAGCGTGGAATCAAGGAAGAGAAAACTTCCTCTTTCATTGCCATATGATGGGTTGCACCAGAATCTACAATCCATGAATCAGATGAGGAATTAATTGCAACAAGAGCATGGTGATTACCTTTCTTAGGAGGAGGATCTTCTTCCTTTTGCTTCTTGACTCCCTCTGGAATGAAGTTTCCAAGGTTGTTCTGCTGAAGTGCATGTGACATAAGATCGATCTGTTTCTTCATGCATGTGGATTCTTCATGATTCGGTTTATTGCAGTAAGTGCACTACTTTCCCTTCTTCTTCTTCTTAGAATTTGAAGAGTCTTTGGAACCTGAAGAATCATTAAAGGATTTGGAATATCCCTCCTTCCTATTATGTTTGAATGACCCTTTTCAATCCTGCATGGTGAGTGCATGTGCTTTGGGATCTTTCATGAAGCCCATATGTATGAGTTTTGTCTGCTCTTGTGTAAGAGACTCAATGAACTAAGCCAACGTAGGCATTTTCCAGGTTGTTCCAAAAAGACATCTGCTAGAATGGAAATTGGAGACATATACAGTGTATTCTGGTCCTAGCTTGGCCAAGATTGTTAGAATAAGTTTTTTCTCTTCTGTAGACTTATCAATATCACATTCACCCAAGATTAATAGCAAAGATTTAAATTTAGTAAAAAAATCGTGTATATTATCAAAACTTTTAGGGTCTAAGGTATTCAACTCTACCTCAAGCATATGACCTCGCATCTCATCCTGCTTTCCAAAGAGTTCTTCCAAGGTGGTATAGATCTCATTTGGAGTCTTCCATGAGGCAACATGAAACCACAAATTAGTGGAGATTAACTCAAGAAGTAGTCTTGTGGCCTCATCCTTACAGTTCGCCCATCTCATCTTCTCAATCGTTGATGTAGATTTTGTTTTTGTCACCATCATCAAATTATACAATCCTTTCCTTTTGAGTTGGAATTCTACCTTGGGATTCCAATCAAAATAATTGTATGGTGTGAGGATTACCACCAAGTTTGGTTGTATAATAGTTGTCATATCCATCTCTCCCACTGATTCCAAGAACCCCTAAAAATTTACTCTCAATCTGCAAGTGAAAAATTAAGAAATTAAGAATTCATATCAGTTTCAAGAGATGATCTTGCGACTTACTTTCTGAGCAAATGGTGAGGAATCTCGCCAAACAGTTGAAAAACCACTTCGAAAATAGGCCAATTTACTTTCCTCTGGGGTAGTTTCCTCCAAAACGTAATATTTTGGGAGCAATGAATGTGGAAAGGTACGGCCACGGATTCGTATGAGTTTCAGGAGGCTATCTTGCGGCTCACTTTCTGAGCAAACGGTAAAGACGCTCGCCAAACAGTTGAAAACCCACTTCCAAAATGGACCGATTTACTCTGATTAAAGGTCGTTTCCTAAAAAATGTAACATTTTGGGAGGAATAACTGCTGAAATGTACGACCATGGATTTAGCTCACTGAAACTCCGATTTTCCTTATTATTTGGCTTGTCTGGCTTGCTCCCAGCAGCATAGGTCTGATACCATGTCAGTGTTTCGTGGAAACCTACATAGGATATCTAGCTAAAGCAAGTACAAACAAAGCTTATCAAGAAAGGAAGAAAGATTCAATATGGACGAATGAGAAAATATATTCACACTACTCCAATGAGATGATGATTGATACATAGGTCATGATCAATATGAAACAATGAATTAGTGGAATACACTCATATATAGGGAAAATCATTCCATAATTAAGAAAATCAATCAAGAAGTTAGCTTTCCTTGGGAATGCATGCATGCATAATAGTGATGGTAAAAATAGAAAGTCTAAATAGAACTAGTTAGTTAACTTCCACTGAACTAGTGTGTCGAAAATAGAAATTTCTCCAAGAAGAGATCTCATCGACATCGCCCCCCTGTCGAAACTAATTCTAGAAGATTCAAACTCAACAGATAGTGAAAGTGAACCAACCCAACCTTGTAGAGGACAGCTCGTCGAGTATATACTTAAATATTTCCAAACATAAGACTCAAGCCTAAACCAAGAACGAGTACAATTAGCAATTGAAGATATCTTGACTAAAGAACATCCACATATTACATCAACTAAATCAAATAGGTCGAACTTGACTCCAGAAAATATTACTACATAGCCCTCCAAGTCAAATTCGACTAAATATCTTGCAATAATTCCATTTTCTAAAACGAAATAAAAAATGGGACTCAACCACATCCCTATTTATGAAGGTGACGAAGATACCAAACGACATTGGTTCGTTTGTGAGAAATTATGGGATGTTGTAGATATAGTCAACAAAGAGAAATAAATGGCTCAATTTGGAGCCACACTTTGAGCCAGGGATCTTACCTGGTTTATGAATTTCATCAACAATCAAACATGTACGAAAAATGAAATAAAGAATAATTTCCTCTCGTTTTTTAAGACACAATATGTAAGACATTTGGAAACACAAAAAATGAAGGAAATCAAACATAATCCAGGTGAAAGTGTGTGAGGATATGACAAAAGATTCAAGGATTTACTGAGTGAAATACCATACGCAATCAATGAAAATACACAAGTACAATGGTACGTAGCAGGACTACTAAAAAATATCAGAGCTCCATTAAGAATGTATCACCTTTCGACATGTGAAGAAATTGATCTGGATTTATGTAGGAACACAATGAAATATAGAAATACACATAAACGTAGAGATGCAGCGGAAATAAGACTTCATTTCATTAATAACAAATGACTGAAATATGCTTACAGACAGAATGGAAATAAACTAGCTAGGGCGCTGGTAG
>ML782434.1:881611-910451 GCA_009831015.1 Picea engelmannii
TACATAGGGGAGGCTCTCATCCCATGTGCGTGGATGCTTTGAATTGTACATGCACAAAATGTGTACGATCATCCGGTTGACGACCTCTGTCTGGCCATCAGTTTGCGGATGGAAAGCTGTGGACTTGGTGAGCTTGGTGTCCAGCATCGACCAGAGAATAGACCAAAATGTACTAAGGAACCTACTGTCCCGATCTGAGATGATAGACTGTGGAATCCCAAAGTGTACCCATACTCGTTCAAAGAAGAGTTTAGCAGTGGCTTTTGCTGTGATATTCTTCTTATAGGCCATCATAATGGACATCTTCAAGAATCGATCATCGACCACAAAAACATAGTCATTTCCATGCTTAGTAGAAGGAAGGCCCGACATGTAATCCATAGAGATGGATTCCCAAGGTTGACTGGGGGTAGGAAGCGGAGTATAGAGGCCTTGCTTCTTGATGGTCGGTTTGGCAATGGCACAAGTAGTGCAGGACATGATGTACTTCCCGACATCTTGTCGAAGGTTTGGCCAATAGAAATACTTTTGCAGTACTACCATGGTTTTCTCGACCCCGAAATGCCCAGCGACCCGACTATAGTGAGCCTCCCAAATCATCTTGGCACGCTCGCTTGAAGGAACACAAAGGTGTCCCAGGTGACAAATCAGGGCATCCTAGAGGTGAAAATTGGGAACTTGCTTACCCTCCAAGAGTGTATTGTATGTGTGGCCAAATTCTAGATCACTTGCATAGAGAAGTGGCCAATCGGAAATATTGTGCCCACAAGAGTTGAGCATAGTGGTTAGTGGCACAATGGGTGGTCAACTGAGGCAGTCTGCAACATTATTGGTGCTGCCTTTTTTGTACTTAATGTTCAAATGAAACTGTTGCAAGTATGTGGAACACTTCTGATGACGATCGTTCTGTAACTTCCCTTGTGTCTGTATGAACTGCAGGGGTCGGTGGTCTGTGTGGATGACCGTTTCCTTTCCCAAAATGTAATGCTTCCATTGCCGACAAGCCTGCACAATGGAATACATTTCTTTGTCATAAGTGGGATACTTCCGGGCTGTGTTGGAAAGTGTCTCACTATGATATGCCACTGGATGCCCATGTTGAGTAAGGACTGCCCCAATAGCATAGTCAGAGGCATCTGTCTCGATCTCAAATGGTTGTTGCAAGTCTGGTAATGTGAGCACTGGTGCAGAGAAGAGGCGATGCTTCAACTCCTTGAATGCCTTCTGTTGAGATTCAGAGCAAAAGAATTTTTCTTTAGCTCCTCCCTTGGTGACTTGACTCAAGGGCCAAGTGATATGAGAGAATCCCAACACAAACCTGTGGTAGAAATTGGTAAGACCTAAAAAGCTGTGGAGCTCTGTTAGGGTGGTTGGGGATAGCCAATCCTGAATGACTTGGATATTTGTTGGATCCACATGTACCCCCCGCTCATCAATAATGTATCCCAGATACTGAACCTGGGTCATGCCAAAAGTGCATTTCTCCAAATTGGCACACAACTTGTGTTGCTGCAATGTTTGGAGGACCTGTCGGATGTGGTGGAGGTGCTCTTCCCAAGTCTAGTTGAAGATCAGAATGTCATCCAAGTACTCCACTACAAATGAGTTGGTGAATGGTCGCAGGATGTTATCCATTAGCCTCATGAAGGTTGCAGGGGCATTCGTCAACCCGAAAGGCATGACCAACCATTTGAAAAGGCCCTCCTTAGATTTGAATGTAGTCTTCCACACATCAGAGGGTTCAATTGGTACCTGGTGATACCCAGACTTCAAGTCGATCTTGCTTAAATATTTCTCCCCCTTGAGTTGGTCCAGAAGGTCATCAATTCGTGGGATCAGATACCTATTATGGACAATGATCTTGTTCAGTGCCCAATAGTCAATGCAGAGTCTCCAAGTCCCATCCTTCTTCTGCACCAACACGATCGAGCTCCCACAGGGCAATGAACTCGATCGGATGTGACCTTTCTGCAACAGCTCCTGAATCTGCCTCTTGATTTCATCATTGTCCAGAACAGAGCATCGATAGATGGGTCCATTGGGTAGTAGTGCACCTGGGGTTAGATCGATGGGGTGCTTGACCTGGTAGTGTAGAGGCACCCCTGCAGGGGAGGTGAAGATGTCGTCATACTCCTCCACGACCTTATCCATCTGTTGTTTTCATGTAGCGGGGCCCTATATGGAGGTCATGACCACAGTCTTCCTCTTTCCCTGAGGGCGGATCGTCAGGAAAACAAAATTCCTGGTTTTGGAAATGAGCTTACTTCATTGTTTTGCAATAACCAAAGAGATGGTGGTAGGCGGTGCTATCTCTGGTATCCTATACAGCTTATTGCCCAAAGTGATAATAACAACACGAGGCCTGGACTCATACATAGCATGTCGCTTCCACAAGTATGGTTGGCCTAATAATACATCAGAAACATCAAGAGGATCAATGTCACATAATACCTCATCTGTGAAGGGCTTGATGCTATAGGGAAGGCGACATTGTTGACTGACGCAGAGGTCCCGTCCTTGGTGCAACCACCTGATGGTGTATGGTTGTGGGTGTGCTATGGTCGGCAAGCCCAGTTGCTTCACGACCTCTACCGAGATGAGGTTCTTATGTCTCCCACTGTCGACAATGAACTGCAATGGGGAACCCTTTACCCACATCTTGAAATGGAAGAGACGCGCTGCCTCCTCTAGATCTTTGGGTTCCTCCTTCTGGATCTTCGTGGTGGCAACGGTGGCATTGGGCTCTGCATCGATAATCTGCTTCCCCCTGTCATTCCCCTTGTCAGGTTCTGATTCAGAGTCAGAGCATGCATCCGATTCAGAAGCCTTCAACTCGGCTACCAGTGACTGCTTGGCCCGACACTCACTTATGTTGTGAGTGGAGCTCTTATGGAACTCACACCACTTCCCTGTGTCCTTTTTTGGCTTCGTGGTGTTATTCTTTGCTTGTGGCTTTGGCAGGTTGTCATGAGCTGCCCCGCCTTGGCTTGGTCCTTTGTTCTGCGATTTGGGGGTACCTTTCCCTTGCTTTTGATTTGCAGACCCAAAGTCTCGCCTCTTCTGTTTGAACTTCTGCTCAATCTTGGCAGCATATCGGTATGCCACACCAAGCGAGGAGATGTCGAGGAACTCCATTTCCTCCTAAATGTATCTGTGCATACAACTGTAGTATTTTAACACCAAATATTTCTCTGAATCTTTGATACCCAACTTTGTGTGTAGGGTATGAAACAGATTCGTCATCTCATGCACATCTTGGTCCCTTTTTTGCCGCAGCGTAGTCCATTGTATGTATTTGTCCTCATAGCTCCCCATAGGATAATATTGTTCCTTGATGGCGTCTCGAAAATAATTCCAAGTGGGTGCAGCTGAGAATAGAGAGGGTTCTCCCTCGTCCTATTTCTCCAAGTAGGTTTCCCACCAGTCCTTGACATGGGGGGCGACTTTGAGGAGTGCGAAAATAATCTTTTCTCGGTCGGAAAAGTCATGAACCGAGAAATATCCTTCTAACAAATTCAACCATCTATATACAACATCTGCATCTATTTGGCACTCAAATATGGGAATGTCAAAGTTTACTTGTACCTTAAAAGGAGTGGCACCTCCAGAGTGATTGTTGGATGTCGATTCACCGCCAGTGGGAATCCGTTTAAGAATCTGGGCAAAGTTGTCCATCATCGCGTTCCTGTTTCTCGAGGGCCTCCTCGAGCAACATTTTGATAGGATCTCCTGCTCCCTCATATTTATTTTCTTCCCCCATGGGCATTCATCGGGGTTTGCGAGGCTGATCTTGCAAAGGTTCAACCAGATCGAGCCCCAACTCCTTATACCCCGACCTCATTGGGGACATGCAAAGAAAGATCGAGAATGAGCAGACTGCTCTGATACCACTGATCCGGATTTATGTAGGAACACAATGAAATACAGAAATACACATAAACGCAAAGATGCAGCAGAAATAAGACTTCATTTCATTAATAACAAATGACTGAAATATGCTTACAGACAGAATGGAAATACACTAGCTAGGGCGTTGGTAGCTTATCTCTAAGAAGAGATGTGGCGGCTACTGGCCTCTGAACTGTGTTACAATGAGGCTCGAACGCCTATTATTATTGAGAAATAATGGAAAACCCTAAACATCCAAAGACCTAACCCTAGGAGATGAAACACCAAGACTATGGGCCCCGTTTGGGTAAGTTGGTACATCAACTTCCCGGGGACGTAACTTTGGCATACGATCTTCGTTTGACACGTTCCATACCTCGTTAGAAATATCTATCCGAGGACTACAAATTTTGGGTGAGCAACATGATCAAAGATCCATGTTGCTCCCCATTTTCCCAAAAAACATCGTTTAAGGCCTCAAAACGGCTCTGGAAGTTCAGGACCCGAAAAACTGCTCAAAATAGTAAACTGTGCAGAAACTGAAAAACTGAAAGAAGCAATGGTGGGGGTCCAAGTGGAATAGGTGGGTGGCCACCAATATCCACCTGGATCAGAAATCCTCATAATATCTCAGAGGATTGAAATGGACAATGAAGGATCAGTTAATTCATCAAGAACTGGAAAATATTGGAAGACAAGATCATAGAGCTACAATAGACAATTAAAAACATATCAGTCACTCGCAAGGAAATCTGGTGTACCAGTTTCTCTAGAAAAGTACATACTAAAGACTACTACAAATTTAGAGATTCCTTATATCTAGTAGTTAGGAACGTCCAGATCGAAACTTATTGTGATATCTATGAAGTCTTGACCAATGATGCAACAAGAGATTGTTCACGCAATCTAAGAAATTTATGTCCCAAGTGGTGCCATATCTGCGAAGAAAACAAACATTCCACCCAAGAATGTTGGTTGAATGGTAAGAATAGAAATAATATACACTCAGTCTATCATACACAAGAATTCAACCAAAACGTCGACCAAGGGAACAACTATAGAGGTCAAGGTCGAGATGGATACCAAGGTCGATGTAGAGGAGGACAAGGAAGCTTTGGAAGAGGGTGTGGCCAAGTGTTAGCGATATTTCTTGTAAGGGGGGCTAGAACACAAGAGGATGGGTTAAAAACCCACTTGTCCAAGGTTTCGGATGATATTGCACCCAAAGTAAATCACGAGCAAGTTCGAAGGGCGGCGATCTGCGTGCCTAGATCGATGGCGCACAGCAAATTCCGGACCCCCCTTGCCTTTCGACCTTTAAGCGAGGGGGGGGGGTCCGGAATCGAGGGCGCACCTCTCCAACGGTCCAGATGAGCGCGCCCGGATCAACGGCGATGAAGACCNAGGCAACTTCCTACGGTTGAGATGTCAGTGCCCATATTGACGACGCCAAGACAGCCCCGTCCTTCCCAGTTGCCCTGCCTTTAACCAGCGTGGCCCCCTTTCCTCCCGTCATGTCATCTTCCTTTCCACCGTTCCCCTGCTGGCATGTGTCATCGACCCATCTCCCATATCTGGTCCGTGTGGTAATCCCTTCCTCTCATCATCCAACCGTTGCTCGCCACCTATCACACGTCTCCTTCCATCCACGTCAGCCTTTCCCCCAAGGTGCGTCCATCACATATATTCCTCCACCTCCTTCACCTGTTGCCTTTTCCCAGGTATTCCCCCCCTGCAATCTCTCTCTCTCCGTGTCGTGGCCTCATCACTCCATTTTCGTAACCCCCTCATCCTCTATGCTGGCTCCTCACGCATATCCTTCAAGCCAGTCAAGCCATTCCACGTGGCGGCATGAGAAATATTCCATACCCCGAGGTGCTGAGTTGGCCAGGTCATCCTCAATCCCAAGAAGCAGTTATTGAAGCGGTTGGTAGTGGTTAGGCATCACCTCTACCTTAATGGGAAAGCACGGCCATGAATTTAAGGCACGTCGATTCGCCGTTGGAACTGTCAAAGATTTAAGATTGCGTCTGACATAAGTTGCACGATCTTTCAGAGGTTGAATGTCAGAAGCCATGCAGACGCAAAGATTTCAATGCAGTGTCTTGATTTC
This sequence comes from Picea engelmannii, assembly GCA_009831015.1. Lineage (NCBI taxonomy): Eukaryota > Viridiplantae > Streptophyta > Pinopsida > Pinales > Pinaceae > Picea > Picea engelmannii. The sequence goes on from ML782434.1 coordinate 887,613, forward strand.
GTTGTTGTTGTTGTTTTGAGTATATGAAGGCGTTTTCGCCATTTTTGTATCTATCGATGGTTGAGCTGAGCTCCCGGGTTGTAAATATTTAATGAAGCACTGATACTCTAGTTATGTATGCACTCTTCAGACTTCTTGCCTGATGAATGCCAGTCTCTTTTACGTCTTTGTTCCACTGTGTTTGAATTTCTCGGAATTGGAGGATCCAGTCGAGCCATAGTTGTTATAGGATGATGTTAGTAGGATCACTGTAGCAGTTATGATATTTCTAACCAGTTCTTATGGTTTTCCCATCACAGAGTGACTTGGAATTGGATGATCCAGTCAAGTCCTCCTCGGCTTCTTGAGATCCTGAATCCAAGAGAATCTTGCTCAGTGTCTTTCTTCTGCAAATAGCCATAAGCCCATTGCCCAAAGCTGTTTGTCCACTTTCCTCACTAAGTTTTCCACCTGCTCACCCTTTTATCAACCCCCTGGCTGAAGTTGGATCAAGACCTCCTTTGTCTCTTACATACCAGACTCAGTCTCTGAGTTAGAGTGATATCTCCTCGAGTTTCCTTCCATTCGGTCACCCCTTCAAAACAAATCATGACATTAAACTGATGGGCGTCGGGCTCTGCTCCTGCAAGCAATCCAGGAGTGACTTCCATCGCCAACATTTCTGGCGCAGTTGTCGGGGATGAATATTTTCCCCGGGATTGAACGACAAAGATTAGACTGATTCTGAAGGTGCATCAGATATCAGAACTTGAAGATTGCTACTGTGCACCTGGCGACTCCATTGTGACGACTCCACTGGGAAGAACCTGCTCTATCAACTGTGGCTTCAAGAGGCAGACACACGAGGTCTAACCCGCACTTGCCTTTAGCTACACCAGAAGATGACGCAGAAGCAATGCGCAGAAAGGGAAAGAGCTCTGCGAGAGAAATTTCTGTCACCAAAACAGGTAATACGCCCTCCCCTTCTGTGAAAACTCCATTTTCTCATTCGCAACTTCCTAGTCGTCCTTCTTCTCAAGTTCCTCGTTCTTTAAGTTTCGGGAGTGTTCCTGCTGAGTTTTCCCCTCCTGATCTAGGATCAAAAAGGGAAATCCTTGTCACTCCCTCCTCCCTGGAGGTCTTGCCTTATCACAGACCTCAAACTTCTGAAGGTTTTACCACCCCTCCTTTTGTTGCTGCTGCTGCACAGAGAGAAGTGTCCACGCACTCAGGTCCTTTAGATTTCTCTCTGTTTTATTCGTTGTCTCCTCCAAGAATCTCTGTTCCGACATCTCCTGCTCATACTCCTTCTCCTCTGAGTTCTCCTCTACCTAAGACCCCTATGGCTGGTGTTAATCCCCCTCCAAACAGAATGGCTGCCATAGTTGCTGCCAGATATGCTCCTTTGATTCTACCTCAGCCTCTGAACCCTCTCCCTGCTGGAGACTATTTGAAATACATGCCCAAGTTCAGTGGGGAGGGAGATGTAACTGCTGAAGAGAACCTAGCTGCCTTTTATAGCTATGCAGACAACCTGAATATTGAGAGTGAAGATGTCTGGATGAGAGTCTTTGTCCAGAGCCTGGATGGGGAGGTGAGGAAATGGTTCCGGGGACTGGCCCCTGGATCTATTGCTGGCATTGAAGCCTTGGATAATATTTTCCTGAGGTAGTGGGGAGATAGAAAAGATTATATGTATTATATGACAGAGTTTGGGTCTCTGAAGAAGATGCAAGGAGAGTCTGTCTCAGACTTCTCCAAAAGGTTTAATAAAATGTATAACAAAATTCCTGCAGAGATTAAACCCTCAGAGGCCTCTGCTCAAATTTCCTATGCTAGTGCATTTGAACCTGATTTCTGCCTCGTGTTAAGAGAAAGAAGAGCCACCTCTTTAGCTCAGATGCAATATTTAGCTATAGAAGTGGAATCCAACATATTGGCAGCTGACAGACTGAGGAACCAGGCCGACACAGACAAAAGAAAGGAAAAGTTGGAAGCCTCAACTTCTGGCTCATCATTGCCCCACTCTCAAGTAAATGAGCTGACCCGAGCTATGAACCTCCTTAAAGAAGAGGTGGAGAGATTGAAGGTGGAGAGAAAGCAAATGTACAAGGGCCCTCAGACCACTGACAATAGAGGAGGTTTCAGAAGAACAAATAATTTTGCTCCTCCAACCATGCACAGAGAGAAAGAAAGAGACAGACATGACCAAAAAATTCAGGCTCCCTTCCAGAATAATTTTGTGGCTGATGAAGAGCAAGAGGAAGCAGACGAGCCTGAGCCAAAAATTCACAGTGTAGAGGTCACTCCCCCTTTCCCCCATCTGACCCAATCAGCATATGAAGAGTCTCTCATGGATGGTCAGCTGAACGAATTGAGCAAAGGAGATAAAGCTGGTGGTGGTCGAGGCAGATACCATCTGAGGTCTGACAGAAGAGCAGCAGTGCCTGACGTTCTTGAGCCATCCACCAGAACAGAGAAACCTGTTGATGAAGTAGCAGATAGAGGTAAGAAGACTCAACCCCTCTCCCCCATTATCCATAATCATGTTCCTGAAATTAGAGAAATCCCAAAGCCTATTTCTTCTTTCAATTTCGAACATGAAATTCAAAAAGTAAGAATTCCTGTGCCACTTACTGAGCTTATTAAGCATGGGGAATTCAAAAAACGCTTCTCTGAGCTGTTAAAGTCCGAAGCCTCATATCCCCTCACAGACTCCATAAACCTCCAAGATGAAAGGCCTGCAATTGTCCTAGGTCCCATGGTAGAAGACATAGATGATTCATCCCCTCCCTTTTACACCTCCCTGAACATACATGACAAGGTACTGCATAACTGCCTTATGGACTCAGGGGCCTCCCACAACCTCATGCCCAAAGCTGTCATGGAAGAATTAGGACTGGAAGTCACCCGAGCCTATCATGACCTCTACTCTTTTGACTCCAGGAGGGTCCAATGTTTGGGAGTAATTAAAGACCTAGCAGTTTCTTTGTTTCAACTACCCATGAAAATTATGGTCATGGATATCATGGTAGCTGATGTCCCCCCTAAGTTTGGCATGTTGTTGTCAAGATCCTGGATAAAGAGACTGGGGGGAACCTTGCAGATGGACCTCACGTACGCCACCATTCCGGTCTTTGGGGGGGAACATAGAAGATTATACAGAGAAGCCCAGCTAGCCTACATTGTCAGTGACGAGGCCAACCCTACCAATCATCCTATCTATGCCTTGGACACCGATTTAGGCTCCAGTTTACTACAGCTCACCCACACCCCTGAAGCTTCTTTGCAGATCAGAAAGCAGCCCATCCTTAATCAGGACACCTCCCCTCCAACTTCCTCTGTTTGGAAGATGTTCTTTGATGGAGCTTCCTCCAGTATGGGTGCTGGTGCCGGAGTGATATTTATATCACCTTGTCATGAGACCATCTCTCTGTCATACAGGCTGGAATTCGAGGTCACCAACAACGTGGCAGATTATGAAGCTCTGGTTCTGGGATTAAGAGCTGCAAAAGAAATGGAAATCAATGAGATGGCTATGTTTGGGGATGCAGAACTGATTGTCCAGCAGGTCAAAAATATTTATCAGACTAAGCATCCTCGGCTCAGGAATTATAGGAATGAGGTATGGGATCTGGTTGAGGATTCCTTCCTGGCCTTTAACATTTCCTACATTCCAAGGGAGGAAAATGCCTCGGCCGACTGTTTATCTTTCACAGCTAGTGTGCTCGAAGTTCCCACATCGCCCACTGTCGGGTCTAACATTGAAATAAAATACATACCTTCTATACCAGACAATGTCAAACATTGGAGGGTGTTTGAAGATGATCAAGAAATTGAGAAATTTCTCCAGTCCATTGATGACTTTTCCACGATGCATATAGATAAGGATCCTGAAGAGGAAGATGACCATCACCCTGGGGAATTTGTGAATAGAATTGTTGATCACCAGATCATTCAGCTACCGAGCAATCACATTTCGAGAGGACTGATCCCGTTAGAAAGACTGTTCGACGGGAATGATGTGGCAATAAAGGGTAAGGTTTCAGGTGATGATGATGACATCGCTGAATGCAACATAGGCACACCTGAGGAACCAAAGTTTGTCAAGCTGTCAAGAAGTTTGACCGAGGAGCAGAGAGCCGAATATACTAAGTTTTTGAAGGAGTTTGTTGATGTGTTTGCATGGACCTACAAAGACCTTAAAACATATGACACATCAGTCATCGAGCACAAGATCCCACTAAAAGAAGAGGCTAGGCCATTCAAGCAGAAGCTAAGACAGATAAATCCCATGTTGTTGCCTGTCATGGAAAGCGAGGTAAAGAAGCTGCTGGATGCCCAGATCATTTTCCCCTTGAGATATTCTGAATGGGTGGCCAATTTGGTCCCGATGAGAAAGAAAAGTGGAGAAATCAGACTTTGTGTCAATTTCAGGAATCTGAACAGAAGTTCAATAAAGGACAATTACCCCCTGCCCAACATGGAACATATTTTACAGAGGGTCACTGGTGCATCTAGGATGTCCATGATTGATGGTTTCTCTGGATATAATCAGATATCAGTCATGCCTGAGGACAGAGAAAAAACAGCCTTCATCACTCCTTGGGGCACATTCATGTATGCCAAAATGCCTTTCGGACTGATGAATGCAGGAGCAACGTTTCAACAAGCCATGGACATAGCCTTCATCGGGGAGAAGGACCAGTTCGTGGTGATATATCTGGATGACATCACAGTCTTCTCTAAAACTGATAAAGAGAACTGCTGTCACTTAAAAAGAGTCTTCCTGAAATGTCGGAGGTATGGCCTGTCATTAAATCCCAAGAAATCACTGTTTGCTATGCAAGAGGGGAAGTTGCTAGGCCACATAGTGTCAGCAGAAGGAGTAAGAATAGACCCAGGCAGGGTAGAAGCGATCCAGGCCCTGTCACTTCCCCGGTCCAAAAAGGAAGTTCAGGCATTTTTGGGGAAGATTAATTTTCTGAGGAGATTCGTCTCAAACTTCGCTAAGCTGGTAAAGCATATCACATCCATGCTCAGGAAGGGCCATGAAATAAAGTGGACTGCTAAATCTAGGGGATCTTTTGCCCAGATAAAGAAAGCACTGACTGAGGCACCTGTGCTGATCAGTCCCGATTATACTAAGGATTTCCTGATTTTCTCATTTGCTTCTGATGACTCAATAGCAGCAGTCATATTGCAGAGAAACGATCAAGGGCGAGAGCAGCCAATTTCCTTCTTCAGCAAGGCACTGAGAGATGTTGAGCTAAAATATGAGATCATGGAAAAACAGACCTATGCATTGGTGAAATCTCTCAAAGCTTTCAGGATCTATGTCTTGCACTCAAAAATCACTGCATATGTCCCTTCCCCTTCTGTGAAGGACATTCTCATACAGCCTGACATAGATGGGAAGAGAGGCAAATGGATAGCTAAGATCCTGGAATTTGACCTGGAGATTAAGCCCACCAAATTGATAAAGGGACAAGGTTTGGCCAAGTTGTTAGCTGAATCCAATTACAAAGCTCTGGAGATTAACTGCATCAATGAGCAAGCTGAGTCATCCAGTAGTAATTCCCAGATCACAATACCACTAGCAGCCTGTCCCTGGTACAGGGATATCTTGTACTTTCTGCAGGAATTAAAGCCCCTTAATGGACTGGGAAAGAGTAGGGCCAGAGCTTTGAAGCTCAAAGCGGTCAAATATTGCCTCATTGACCGAGCCCTGTATTGGAGAGACCCCCTGGGGATATTATTAAGATGTTTAGACCCATTGCAAGATCAGAAACTGATGTTCGATTTTCATAGCAGTCTCTGTGGGGGCCATCATTTTTGGGAGACCACGGCCCACAAGATCCTCCGGGCTGGGTATTACTGGCCTACTTTGTTTACTGATGTCTGCAGGGAAGTCAGGGCTTGCATCAAATGCCAGAAATTCTTAGGTAAACAACAACTCAAATCTTTGCCATTAAAGCCTGTAGTAGTTTCTGCACCCTTTCAGCAGTGGGGATTGGATTTCATCGGGGAGATTCATCCTCCCTCAAGTGGCCAGCACAGATGGATCCTCACTGCGACTGATTATTTCACCAAATGGATAGAGGTTGTCCCCACTAGAAGCACTTCTCACAAAGTAATCATCAGCTTCTTGGAAGACATCATAGCCAGATTTGATTGTCCAAGCAGAATTGTCACTGACAATGCCTCCCCCTTCAGGTCTGAGCCTCTAATAAACTTTTGTGAATAGTTCAGGATTTCGCTGGTCCACTCAACTCCATACTATCCTCAAGGAAATGGACTGGCAGAGTCCTCCAATAAAAGCCTGATCAAGCTTATCAAAAAGCTACTGGAGGACAATCAGAAGGCCTGGGACTCAAAGCTCAAATTTGCTCTCTGGGCCGATCGGGTGACAACTAAGAAGTCCCTGGGTCTCTCATCTTTCCAGCTAGTTTATGGGATAGAAGCCATTTTCCCCACTCAGCTTGCTTTACATGTGGCAAGTTTCCTCCAAGTCCTTGAAGGAGAGCCTAATCATGTACTCAGGAGGATTCATCAGATGGTGGAAGTGCAGCAGATCAGAGAACAGGTCATGGACAGAGCCTATAATCAGCAGCAGAAGATCAAGCAGGTTTTTGACAAGAAGAACAAGAAGAAGGAGTTTGAGCAGGGTGATCTAGTGCTCAAATGGGATGCACCCAGACAGGAAAAGGGCAAACATAGTAAGTTTGATACCCTCTGGATAAGGCCTTTCAAGATCCTTGAAGTATTTTCAAGCAACACTTATAGGTTGCAGGATCTTGAAGGCAATGAAGTTTTTAGCAGCCCAGTCAATGGGCATTTCTTGAAAAAATGTTTCCTATGAGCCGCAGTCGGCTCTTTTTGTTTTGTTTTGTTTTTGTACATATTGTTTCTATGTTCTGTTTTTCGAACTAATAAATGACTCCATAGCCCAACAGCAAAGGCACTAAGTCTGCAAAAGAGTTCTTAGAGCATCACAGGGATGACTCTATCCCCCATGGAGCCAAATGTTAGCGATATTTCTTGTAAGGGGGGCTAGAACACAAGAGGATGGGTTAAAAACCCACTTGTCCAAGATTTCGGATGATATTGCGCCCAAAGTAAATCACGAGCAAGTTCAAAGGGCGGCGATCTGCGCGCCTAGATCGACGGCGCACAGCAAATTCTGGACCCCCTTTGCCTTTCGACCTTTAAGCGAGGGGGGGGGGTCCGGAATCAGAGGCGCACCTCTCCAGCAGTCTAGATGAGCGCACCTGGATCAACGGCGATGAAGACCATACCGGACCCCCCCCCGCCTTTCTACCTTTAAGCGGAGGGGGGGGGGGTCCAGAATCGAACGGGCAGCTTCCTACGGTTGAGATGTCAGTGCCCAGATCGACGACGCCAAGACAGCCCCGTACTTCCCAGTTGCCCTGCCTTTAACCAGCGTGGCCCCCTTTCCTCCCGTCGTGTCATCTTCCTTTCCACCATTCCCCTACTGGCATGTGTCATCAACCCATCTCCCATCTCTGGTCCGTGTGGTCATCCCTTCCTCTCATCATCCAACCGTTGCTCGCCACCTGTCACACGTGTCCTTCCCTCCACGTCAGCCTTTCCCCCAAGGTGCGTCCATCACATATATTCCTCCACCTCCTTCGCCTGTCGCCTTTTCCCAGGTATTCCCCCCCTGCAATCTCTCTCTCTCTCTCCGTGTCGTGGCCTCATCACTCCATTTTCGTAACCCCCTCATCCTCCGTGCTGGCTCCTCACGCATATCCTTCGAGCCAGTCAAGCCATTCCACGTGGCAGCATGAGAAATCTTCCATACCCCGAGGTGCTGAGTTGGCCAGGTCGTCCTCAATCCCAAGAAGCAGTTATTGAAGCGGTTGGTGGTGGTTAGGCATCGCCTCCGCCTTAATGGGAAAGCACGGCCATGAATTTAAGGCACATCGATTCGCCGTTGGAACTGTCAAAGATTTAAGATTGCATCTGACATAAGTTGCACGATCTTTCAGAGGTTGACTGTCAGAAGCCATGCAGACGCAAATCTTTCAATGCAGTGTCTTGATTTCGCTGTTGTTGTTGTTTTGAGTATATGAAGGCGTTTTCGCCATTTTTGTATCTATCGATGGTTGAGCTGAGCTCCCAGGTTGTAAATCTTTAATGAAGCACTGATACTCTGGTTATGTATGCACTCTTGAGACTTCTTGCCTGATGAATTCCAGTCTCTTTTACGTCTTTGTTCCACTGTGTTTGAATTGCTCGAAATTGGAGGATCCAGTCGAGCCATAATTGTTATAGGATGATGTTAGTAGGATCACTGTAGCAGTTATGATATTCCTAACCAGTTCTTGTGGTTTGCCCATCGCCGAGTGACTTGGAATTGGATGATCCAGTCAAGTCCTCCTCGTCTTCTTGAGATTCTGAATCCAAGAGAATCTTACTCAGTGTCTTTCTTCTGCAAATAGCCATAAACCCGTTGCCCAAAGCTATTTGTCCACTTTCCTCACTAAGTTTTCCACCTGCTCACCTTTTTATCAACCCCCTGGCTGAAGTTGGATCAAGACCTCCTTTGTCTCTTACATACCAGACTCAGTCTCTGAGTTAGAGTGATATCTCCTCGAGTTTCCTTCCATTCGGTCACCCCTTCAAAACAAATCGTGACATTAAACTGATGGGCGTCGGGCTCTGCTCCTGCAAGCAATCCAGGAGTGACTTCCGTCGCCAACACCAAGGACAATACTACTACTTTAACTGGTGGAAATAAGACCACATCGGTCTAGAATTCTAGATAAAAGACTAAACCAATTTAAAGTTCTATAATATTTTCATAGTGGGATATCACTCCCTAGAACATTATCTGATTGTGCTTGAAAAAGTCATGACCAAGAGAAATGTAAACCTCTTACTTACAATGTCGAAATAATATATTTTTAATTCAAAAGGTCTCCATGTGGTCACAAGATAGGGAGATGGTAAAGACAATTACCTGGAGGCACTAAATCGACAAGGAAATAGAGTACCATATCTGGACCTCGACAAGGAAGAGAGGATTATGCAAGAAGTGTTGAATTTCTTTAAAAATATCGACCAGGATAAATCAAATGAAGGAAAATTGAGTATGTCAAACACTACCATTGAAAAATTTCTACAACTACTAAAAGAAAAGAAGTTGGTAGGACGCCTTATCGACCTACTAAATATATTGAGAGAATATAAAGAAAATCAAAGACCAGTAAAAAGTGTAAGGTGGTTTTCTCAAGACAAAACCACAAGAGACTTTGACCCTCAAGTCGACCTAGAAGTTGATGGGCACATGATTAAGCAAGTTGTGGTCGATTTTGGATCACAACTGAACATCCTTCCTAAAGAAACATGGATTTGACTCGGAAGACCCCTCCTACAACCAATAATGAACTACTTAAAACTAGCAGATAAAAGATTAATCGAACCGATTGGCACTCTCAAAAGTGTCATCACTTCTACAATGGGAATTCAGACACGAGTAGACTTTGAAGTCATAAACCTAGTCAAAGTTATTCCCACTTATCATGCACTAGTAGGAAGACCTTGGGTGGGAAGATGAAAGCCACGATATCTTTAGAAAGAGACCAGATCAAGCTAAAAGGAAGCAGAAGATAAATTATAATCCCCCTAGACCCAAAAAAAGGAAAACCATGGGTCAAGACATGGGACAAGGCTCAAGAAGCACACTAACTATATCAAGTGATGCATGAACAGAAAGACAATGTCGAACCTAATAGTGAAGGAGAAACACTAGTTAGATCTCCATTTTAAATAGGCCAAAATTCAAATACGGAATTGTAAAACTGGCAGATGGAAAATTATGAAGCACAAGACAAAGAATGTTGGTCAATAGAGGAAATACCTATCAAACGGTCCAAATCATGATTTTAGATTCACACATTCCCTATTGTCGTCAAAAGAAAATTAAAACAAACACCAACATTAATATCGACTAATGCATACATAAGAAATTACCCATGGTTTAATGAATGAATTTCTCCATTGGCACATGTCGACGAAGTCTCCAAATCAATTGTCAAACAAGGAAGAATACAAATTTTAGTCGAATCCCTCACTGGCCAAGCAACTTGATGGTGGGAGACTCATGCAAACTGACTTCAAACATGGAATACCACCACATTATATTTTGTGGAAAGAATCAATGGGAAACAAATCTCTGGAAACATCAAAATCATGATCTTTAAGCCTAGATTTGACCTAGTGACCCACATATAGAAGTGCGAGCAACAATGGAAAAAAAAAGGCTACCAAAACGAAATAGTATGGCTGCATATGTTCCTGAATACACTAGATGATATACCTCACAAGTGGTATAATATTGAAGAAGAATTGGGTCATAATTTTGACTAGAACAAAATAAAGAATAGCTTCCTTAAATATTTTGAATTTAATCCTAAAGAGGCACTCCTGCAAGAGGCAACTAGAGAAATCAAAAATTTCTTGGGAAAACCAAGCCCCGAGAAAATTCAGGAAAAAGGAAAAAATAAATTCGATGAGGGATCGACTTTGACTTGTAAATTGGTATCAACACACAGTATAGAGAATGTAATAGCTCAATGAGTAGAAATGGAAAACATAATTTTTTCAGGACAAAGCTTTCAATGGAAAATGGACCACACATGAGTACAACATTTTGTAAAAACAATATACTCTGTGACCAAGGAAGAAACAAAGGAGCACAAACACACAGAAAACCACAATTTCCCTTCAAGTTACAATCAAGTCATAGAAGGATAATTTCGGTTAAATGATTCGAAAGTGCCTGAATAGATGGATGTGAAAATAACGACCAGATAATTTGACATCTCTATAGATGGGCGACCAAAAATGGCCATATTAGGTGACTATTTGTCTGAGAAGAAAACCATGAAATAGTCGATCTACTAAAATAATATCAGGATGTCTTTGCACGTGATTATAAAGACCTCAAAGGAATAGTACAAGAGATGGGCGAAATGAATATTAAACTCCTCCCCAGAGCCAAAACCATCAAGAAACAACCATATAAACTAGCGCACAAATACAAACCCATCATTCAAAAGGAAAACGAAGCAATGTTAACTGCTAATATCATATACCCAATCGATAAGTCAGAATGGGCAAGTCCAATGTTCGTTCAACCTAAGAAACATGACCCAAAAAAGATGAGAAATTATGTCAACTTTCGAGGATTAAACAAACTCACAGTGACTGGCCCATTACCAACAACTTTACCGACAAAATTATCAATGAAGTTGCGGACCATGAAATGATACTCATTCATTGATGGCTTCTTTGGATATAATCAAGTACTGATAGCAAAAGAGATCAATAAAAACCAACATTTCTCTCAAAGTTTGGCTCCTTTGCATACCGAGTAATGCCCTTCGATTTAAAAAATGCCCCAACAGTCTTTTCCATAATAATGGTTAAGGAATTTTAGGAGTACATCTATAAAACAATGGAAGTCTACTTTGATGATTGGACCATCTATAATATCCTAAAATATCATATACAATGGTTAAGAATGATGTTGGAATGATGTAGACAAATCCATTTATCTTTAAATATTAAAAATGCATCTTTGCCACACCAATTGGTATATTGTTGGGCCATATTGTATGCAAATACGAGATTAAAGTCGACATGGCTAAGATCAAAGTCATTCTCGACTTGAAACCACCAATGAACCAAAATCAAATAAAAATATTCCTTGGGCACAGAGGATATTATTGAAAGTTTATTTGTCACTATTATGACATTACTTTTCCCATTGACAAGTTACTAAAGAAAGAAGTCAAATTTTATTGGAGCCAAGAATGCAACGAGTGTTTTGAAATATTAAAAATAAAATTGGTAGAAGCACCTATCTTAAGATTCTTAGATTGGTCAAATAAATTCCACGTGCATGTCGATGCATCCAACGTCGTTGTCAGCTCAGTTTTGGACCATCCATATGATGACTTGATCGACCACCTAGATGCATATGTCAGTCGAAAGTTAAACAAGGAAGAACAAAATTATTCAACAACGAAACATGAAGCCCTAGCAATGATTTTTCCCTACAAAAATTCAGAAACTACTTATTAAAAAACCTATTTATATTCTTCACAGATCACCAGGCGTTGAAATATATAGTAAAAAAACCAGTGCACCAAGGGAAAATGTGTTGATGGCTACTACTATTTCAAGAATTTGACTTTGAAGTAATAGTTCGACTAGGGAAGAAAAACATCGGGCCAGATCACATATCTCAACTGAAGATAGGGTAAGATTCGACTGGAATTGAAGATGATTTCCCAAATGAAAACTTATTCAAAGTAGAAGCAGTCCCTAAAGAGCTAGAAGAGATTGCAAATTTCTTAGAAGAAGGGAAAGCACCTGATGATCTCCTAACTAATAAATGGAAAATTCTAGCAATGGAATATGCACCATTCACCCTAATGAATGGTTACTTCTATAAGCTGAGACTCAAAATATTTTGAGTAGATGTGCACTAGAACATGAAAGGGAAGATATCATTACTAAGGCACATGCAAGATCAACAGGAGGTCACTTCCAGGATGATATGACAACCAGGAAAATTTTGCAAGCTCGTCTTTGGTGGATGACGTTACATAAATATTGTCCGGAGCACATAAATAAATGTGATAAGTGCCAAAGGATAATCCGAACACTATGGAAAAATGAGATTCCCTTACATTCTGTAAATCCTAATTTATCGTTTGAAATCTAGGCTATTTATTTTGTCAGACCTTTTTTGAAAAGAGATAAAAGGACCAAGGGGGGAATATATCATTACATTCGTTGAATACTTAACCAAATTGGAGGAAGTAAAACCAGTTGAGAATTGTACAAAGGAAGCAACTATGAAATTTATCTACGAAAACATAGTAACTCATTTCAGCTGCCTCGTGATGATAATTAGTGACCAAGGCACACATTTTATCAAAAGTACAATTGAATTATTACTCAAGAAATTTATGATTGACCATAAAAATACTACTTCCTATCATCCGCAAGTCAACAGAGTCATCGAATATTTTAACAATACTTTACACAAGGTCTTAAAAAAAGTATGCGTACTCGACAAATATTACTGGGATGACAAAATTACGGTAATACTATGGGCCTATAGAACAACATGCAAAATATCAATGGGACAGACAAATTTCAAGTTAGTCTATGGGAAGTAAGTTGTCACAGCACTTCACTTCTGCACTAGTGCAGGTCAGATAGTATCGGTATTGGAATTCGACCATGTACGTGATACAAGGAAACATTTCTACCAACTAAATAAATTAGAAGAGGAAATAATCTTGGCACAACAACACCAAAAAATCCAAAAGAACCAAGAAAAATCCTGGCATGATCGACATCTCAAGAAAAAGGATATTAATGATAGGGACTTGCTACTCCTATATGATAGTGAATTAAAAGGAAAGTCGAGAAAGATAGAAACTACATGGCTAGGGCCATATGTGGTCTAAGACATTCGACCTTCAGGCATAGTACAACTAAAAAAAATCCAAGTGAAACCCTTTAGGAAATTAGTCAATGGAGCCTGACTAAAGAAAAATCATACATAATAAATCGTAACCCTACTGGTGAGAGATTGGTGAAAAGGGGGACACCAGTAGGACTTGATTTCACAAAATACCCCCAAAGCAATGTTAGTCAAAGAAAATGCATAAATATGAATCAAACCATCAGAGTCAGAAGACCAAAGACTAATCAAAACATCAAGATATCATAAGTAGACATAGACAGACATTTCGACCACCACCAAAGATAGAAAGGTCTCTTCACACGAACCAATAATCAATGTCGACACCATTACTGAGAAACAGTTGGCTACTAAAAAATCATAACAACGCACAATATGTTTTGTGATCTATAGACGGTTGGTTAGGACAAACGATAGTACGAGGGGATATATCTCATCATCCCTTATATAGGTTATGGAAGTCACGGTCTAGTTCAGGTTACTTGAGTGGGGCGCGAAAAGAAAATGCCAAAATATCGTTTCAAGTAACACTCTTCTCTGGGAAGAAACGTTGATTGTGGACATGAACAAAAACCATAGATGCTGCCAAAATCTGGCACTCGAATAAGGAAAAGTTGCAAAGTTGTATCTAAATCCAAAAACTTCCAAGAATGTAGTACGAAAGGAGTGGTCTACTTGAAAATAGAAACATCTACGATTCAACGAGAAAATAAACTACACTAGAACTTGATTCCAACATTCTCTTTTCTTTCTCTTTCTTATTCTCATTTTGTAATAGCCTCAGAAGAAGGACATAGTAGAAAATTTTGTAATTTTATAATTTTGTCACAGTCCCCCTCTTTCTAGGGATGAGTGCTAGCGGGAAAACCCCCCTATGACTACACCAGGGTTTACAATGTAGGCAGATCAATAACCGTTTAAAATTCAACTACTTCTCTAACTACCCCAAACATACCCAAGACTCATACAAGAAAATCAAAGATGGGAGGGATCAGGTAACTATACCTCTACTCTGCATTCGGTGATGATCCCCTCATTCTTGAAAGCTTCTCTTACTGCACGCTTAGGCCAAAGATGTAGATATACAAATGCGATTAACAAGACAAAATGAAACCCCCTTAAATGTAATTTTAACAAGCCTAGAGAAGGTAAGCTTGGTATTTTTTTTTTCACGTTTAGAGAGTCTAAAAAAACGTAAAAGAAGACTCCAAGGGGTACCTTTTTTAGAGATAGTCTAGTCGGTTAGAAAAAGGGGGGAAACTGGCATCGAAAAGACGTCTATTCAAAACCATTTTAATGAGTGTGACAAAGACAAGATCCTTAGAAATGTTTTCAATTTTAAGGAGTCTAAAAAGAGCTTAACTATGGACTCACATCCTTTTTCTGGATTTAGTCTCCTTTGCCTGAAAAAGTATAAAATTTACTGAGGAGAACTCTCTCAGCGAGACGAATCTCCCGAGGTGTATGTTTTTCCTCCATAATCCACAGGTCGAAAAAATAGGTAAACTCACACCGATATATGTTCTTCTTGACCAATTTAACGAGTTTGAAGGAACAAGGTCACTCGACGATCTTTTAAATTTTAGGAAGTCTGAAAAGAGCTTAACTATGGACTCTGTGGGGGTTCCTTTTTCGTAAGTAATCTCCAAGGCCCGAAAAAGGTGATAAACCAAAACCAAGGAGAATGTTCCTTTTTCGTAAATTTGTTCCCTCAAGCCTGAAAAAGGGTTAAACGTATACCTGAGAATACTTTTCTAGCGAACCGAAGTTCCTAGAGTATACCTTTGTTCGTAAAATTGACCATCCAGACCGAAAAAGGGGTAAACTACCGTCGGACAGGCGTGCCTTCAAATTTGAGTTTGGAGAGCATGAAGGACAATAAGATCGCTCGACAATATTTTCATGTTTATAGAGTCTCAAAAAGGATTAAAGAAAACTCCAAAAGGTTACTTTTCTCAGTTAATCCAGACAAGATTGAAAAGAAAAAATGTCTTCTCGTCGGATGTGGCTTTCAGATTTCAAAGCAAGCTTGAAAGACAAAAAATCGTGCTCATTTTGGGAGTCTCGAGGGTGAGGCCAAGATTTATGGTGCATCATATGGATGAGGCTCAAACTCGTAATCATGATAGGACTAACAGGGACTCCCGAGCCTAAGGTCATTAGAGACAGCATGGACGCCAAAATGCAACAAGGATCTATCTAGGGAAACCATGTAAAGGTAGGCTCTACCACCTAATCACGACACTTCTAAAACATGAATGATGGTTATGTGTCACACTTCGGTGGGATCGATCCTATGTCAAAGCGGAAAAGACAACGAGATGCAGAAAGTGGAGGTAGAATCCTAACTTATATGCAAAACGTTGAAAACATGACTTTTACCAAAGGACCTTTAAAAGTAACCCATCTCCCAAAAAAGTTGCCAAACCAAAAGGCAAAGTGAATTGTAACATTCAATAAGAAACTCAAGAACCAAATCAAATGATTTCCAATCCAGAGAAAATGACAAAAGGGTTCACAAAAGTGGCAAAAGGGGCCAAAAAAGTCTATAAATAAAAACTGACAGCTCATTTTCACCATTGCAATTTGAAAATTAACCAGAAGGTAAAAAAAGACCCCTTTTCTAAAGAAGTTGATTATGGGATCTTTAGAGGATGAAACAAACTTCCTCTCGGACCAAGTAAGTACAAACTCATCCCTCCTGCATTTCCATTCTTCATTTTTGCATTCTTTTTTTGTTTTGGGGGGGGTGCACTCTCCTAAAAAAGGGCATCCCTACGTGTACGCGGGATGTCCAAGGACAACCCACATATGTTCATGGGAAAAAAATAGTCTTCCCGTGGACATATGTGACTGTGTCTGAAACAGCCTGTGTACGCCCTCAAAAGCATGGAAAAATAAAAAGTGCAATAGTTAACTACCCTTTGAACTGTCATGGAACAGGATGTATGTCCACTGGAGGGAGAGGGAACATGAGGATATTGATGTCTTGGTCGATGAGGACCCTGCTGCCATTGCCACATTGAAACAATGTGGGCTATGGAAGTTCTTCAAGTGTCCATTTATGAGGGCACAACCCAGGTTACTGTACACCCTGGTGGATTTTTGGCACCCAGACGCGGAGGGGTTATGATACAAGAGAAGTCATTGACTCCAACAACTGAGGATATATACTTCTTGACTAACCTCTCGAGGAGACGGGAACCAGTCAATCTACACACTTTTCCCCCTGGGCCCTTCAACATCGCAAACTACATCGAGATGCATTGCAAGGCCGGCAATGAGAAGTTAGATTCTCAAGTGCCCATCAACAATATCACCAATTTGTCACTGAAGGTGATCCTACTGCTTATTGGGAAAATCATTGGATCCACAACCCTACACCAGGCTTCTTGGGCGCACATGTATTGTGCAATGCAGTGCCTAGATGGACGTATTTTCGACTGCAGTACGACCATGATCACTTGCATGAAGATGAAACTAATAGAGTGTCGATAGAGTAGCAACAAAAACTTTAGGTTTGGCACCATCCTATGCTCATTCTTCTTCGAGAGGGTTCCCAGTTTGAGTTCGAGAGAGACAGTACGGGGGCATGCGACCTCCTTCCTAGTGGTATGTATATGGGTAGCACTGCTACCATGACAGGGAGGAGGAAGGAACATAGAGGCCTTTGATGACAAATTCTTTGACTGGTGGGCACACCAAATTCCAGTGATAGAGGATGAACCCTACACTAGAATCAACTTCTCCAGAGATCCGTACATGCCCGTACCTCCCAGAGAGTAGCAAGGAGAGATAGGTACATTTGTTTTAAAGTTATTTGATTTTCAGTTTATTTTATATATATCTTTTTTTATATGCATCAGAGTATTGACAACTATGTATCTGTTATGTACAGACATGGGACCAGTGCACCCGACAGAATTCGCGAGGACTAGGTAGCGTCCTCGACCAAAATCAGTACCAGCAACAATCGGCGGACCAGCAGCCACAGGAGGACCTCCAGCTGGAGAGGCTGGGAGAGTTTTGAGATGAGTGGAGCGGAACCTCACCAGGCTCACTCGCACAATTCCCATGGTTGAGATCGAGGATCTCCTGCCATCTATGCAGCCTCATGTGGTTGGGGTGCCACAGACTTGGGTCCAACTTTTCCGACGTTTGGCCAACGTTTTCGTTCACTACGACAGAGCCAATAGGCCCCGATCTTAGATAGGTTGGACGCATTATGTGTCGAGGGCACTTTTGTATATTTTTTAGGGCATAAGCCCCGTGATGTATATTGGATATTATTTTTGAGGCGTTCGCACCCACCTATGTACTCTAACACTTTNATATATATATATATATATATATATATTTATGTCTTATGGATCACATTTTTCACAAATGTATGTACAGGTGTATGTGTGTGCAACATGCCAATCTAATACTTGATTAGCTAGAGCATATGTGATTTGATTTAATCTCCTAGGAACATGGATATACGTAATGTAATCAAAGCAACGTTCTAAGAGACATACCCTAAGGAAACATCGATGTAAAGTAGGATCATAAACACGATAAACTCCATTTAACTGGGACACAACTAGTTGAGCATCTAAGTAGACCCATAGGTGAGAGATACCATGTGACAAAGAGTAATGAAGAAACTCTATCACTACGTTGTACTCGATGACATTGTTTGTGGCGTCACCTAGAAATATACCTTTGGAAGATAGCAACTGACCTTGAGGCATGAAAATCACCCAAGCCACGGAAGAAAGCATCCGAGTGTGTCGGCTAGCATCATCCACAAACCCAAAGAACACCTCTAATTCACTTGAATTCTACCATAGTGAAAAGGATGACATAAATAAAGACATGTCCATAAAACAAAAAAAAGACAAAAATTGTATAAGAACTATACATATGTACAAGAAGTCACCTAAGTGACCAACCTAAGAGTAATACTTCTTGAGGTAGAGCCCATTTCTAGGCTTTTCCAAAGAATTTCCCTCAAATTCAACCAGATGATAAGCGCCCTTCTTTAAGACCTCTTTCACGATGAAAGTTCCAAACCACATGGGTTTGAACTTGCCTACCCCCAGGGGATCCTTTTCTTGGTCATAGACCAATACAAGATCGCCTTCGAAGAAAATTCGATGACGAACGGACCAATCATATTGACACTTGACTCGTTGCTTGTGAGCCTTGTTGGCCAAGGATGCATCACGGTGTTTCTCATCAAGATGCTTGAGATATAATAGGCGTTCCTCAAGCGGTGAAGTGTCTAGAAGTTGTTGAAATTACTAAGACAACTGAGAGGGGGGGTGAATCAGTTGTTACTGTGCTTAAACAATTTTAAGTCTATTAAACTATTTTTAATCTTTCATCAAGTGACCATCAATATTATACATCATATGAACAACATAAATAATGAGAATCAATCACACATAAGATATACACAGAGACATATTTTCACGAGGAAACCCATAAAGGGAGAAAACCTCTTCTCCTTTGAAATGATAGGCAGTCTTTTAAGTTCTGTACATCATCTATGTTTGAGCACCAACTCAAAGTGAGGCTACTACCTTTGTTTCACATGCTCCAACTTGTTGAGAGCACCAACTCTCTAGTTTCTCTAGAACCCACTAGAAGGAAGCACCAACTCCCTAAATATTCCAGCACCAACTGGATTTATGCAAGCACCAACTTGTATACAGAAAACTCTGTGTTTTCCCGAGCACCACCCTACCACCCTGTTTTTCTAGGAACAACTAGATGGAAGATACAACTTCCAATATTCAATCACCAACTTGAATATCAGAGGACCAAAGTCCTCCCTAGAACCACCCTTCCTCCCTGATTATGCATAATTGATTGACAAACAAACAATACAGGTATTTCAATTCTTACCCCTTCTTCATTGTTCTTCAATTCTTCTCTGGTTCAAAAATTGTTCTGCAGTTCTGCTTTGCTACATGTTATTCTACTATTCTGCTCTTGCTTCTGTCTGTTCAACAACTGTTACTCATCTCTGAGTTTTATCTCATGCTCTGCATTCTTTCATTTTACCCTTCTTACAGTTCATCTCATTGTTTTGGTTAGAACAACCAACCTTACACAGTCGTTGCATCTCTCCTTTTATACTCACCAGCCTCATCAATTACACCTTGAATCTCCATGGGAAAATACAAAAACGTCTCAACAATTGAATTGCCAACCGATCAAGAACCATGATTCAATTTTGCTAATTGAATCGTAACTGATCAACTAATCTGTGAAGTGAAACAGTAGCCCTCCGATCATATTCCTGATTAACCTACATCGTTGGATTACCAATGATGGATCTCACACCTACTCCATATACCCACTGGTTGTGCCCACGAGCCTAATCAGAATGCCTTTTGCATTTCACATTTTGGCAATCCTGTGTCGAAGGGTCTCGACACTCCAAGTTGTGATCGCCGAAAAAGAGCTTAGCTCCGCTAGCTCCACCTTCTCATATGATCATCGATGGTGACTACAGCCTACACACAAAGGCGTTTTTGCATTTCATATTTCGGCAATCCAGAGGTGAAGATTCTTGACTCTTCATGTTGCGATCTCCGAAAAGGGGCTTAGCTCTGCTAGCTCCTCCCTCTCACATGAACACTGGCGGTGACCTAGAGCTTATCCACAAAGCACTTTGTAGTTCACAAATTCGAGAATCCTATGGTGAAGAGTCTCGACTCTTCATGTTGCAATCTATGAAAAGGGGCTTAGCTCCACTAGCTCCTCCCTCTCACATGACCATTGGCGACGACCTGGAGCTTATCCACAAAGAGCTTCATAGTTTGCAAATTTGAGAATCCTGTGGTGAAGAGTCTCAACTCTTCATGTTGCGATCACCAAAATGGAGCTTATCTCTACTAGCTCCTTCCCCTTACATGACCACCGATGGTTACCACAGGCTGTGCCAAAAGGTGCTTCGTGATTTCACGTTTTAGCATTCTTGCCATGAGTGTCCTTGACACCTCAAACTCCCGGTATCTGAAACTCCGAAATGGAGTCAGATCAACGATCCACAATCTTGATGATTTAACGGTCTAGATCTTTTTGTGATCTCGCATATCGCTAGTTACTACCATGAGTTGCTTCCTTGACTCCTCCAACTACCGGTATCCGAAACTCCAAAATGGAACCTTTGTCGTTCTTTGATCTATCGCCACGTGTCCCTCTTGGATCAACGATCCAGATCTTATCGTGATTTCACATATCGCGAGTTGGAAGGTTAGAGCACTTCTTTCCTTTGAATATCTAGTCAGCGAATTGTTAATCCCTCACCACGTGTACTCCTCGACGATGGACGACCCTCCTACTTTCGAGACTTTGTAAGCCCGCTTCATCCTATACTTAAATATCGTGCTCCTTCTTCTGGATCCAATGATGGTCAGTCCTCGTACTCAGATCCAACGTCTGAGATTTGTTCTCCTCTTTTGTACATTCCTCCTATCTGTATTGAAATCTGACGGTCATCGGGAATTCAGGATGGGTGATCCAACAATCATTTTTGCTCCTCACTGTTGATATTGTCATTGCCATGTCATCATCACTCTTTTGAACGTGGTGATCTTTGCCATCAATGACAAAACACACATACTCTACCTCTGTCTGAAAACATGAAAACAATCTCCCCCTTTGGCATTGATGGAAACCCCTTCAAGAACATACAACTTTACCACTGTATTGAAATTACCACACTTTCTCCCCCTTTGACATCAATGTCAAAGAAAAAAAAAATAAGCTCCCCCTGAGCTATTGCAGTACATATCGAAGGTATCAAATATGTGACAAGAATATACTCTCCCTGTGTTGTTGCAGTATTCTTCAGAGGTATTAGATATTCAACCAACACAAACTGTCCCTGACAGGATGGACCCTCTTAATTTGACAGTGAGGTCACGCCCAACTTCTGGCGAAGATATCCAAAAGGAGTCGCTGCTAACGGTTTAGAAAAGATATCAGCTATTTTTTCTATGGAAGGAATATAATTCAGCTGAACGACTTTGTTTGTAACTTGTTCTCTGAGAAAATGGTATTTTATTGGGATATTCTTAGTCTTGGAATGAAGAACAGGATTCTTGGAGACACTAATGGCACTAGTATTATCACAGTGAATTGTAATCGGATCAGTATAATATACCTTCAAATCTATAAGAGTTTGAATCATCCATAAAATCTGAGTGCAGCAAGTAGCAGCAGCAATGTACTCTGCCTCTGTAGTTGATAAGGAAATAGATCCCTTCTTCTTACTAATCCATGCTACCAACGAGTCACCCAGGAAGAATGCACCTCCACTGGTGCTCTTTCTCTCATCCACACAATTTTCCCAATCTGCATCCGAATAAGTAGTTAATTGAAAATTCTGATTTCCGGGATACCACAGACCATAAGTCATTATTCCCTTCAAGTATTTGAATATTCTTGTGACAACTACCAAATGACTTTGTTTAGGAGAAGACTAATAACGACCTACCATTCCAACAAATTGGATTATATCAAGATGGGATGCTGTGATGTATAGAAGACTGCCTATCATAGAGCGATATGTCCTTGGATCAACATCAAGTGAAATATCATCTTTACTAAGCTTGCAACCAACCACCATGGGTGTACTAACAGGAGAGGAATCCTCCATCTGAAATTTCTTCAACATCTCTTTCAAATAATTTTCTTGAGAGATAAAAATTCTTGCAGAACTCTGTTTTACTTATAAGCCAAAAAAATATGACAATTCTCCTATCATGGACATCTCAAACTCTGTTTGCATAGAGTTAAAAAACCACCGAATAGAGGAATCATTATTACAACCAAAAATAATGTCATCTACATAAATCAAAACAACTAGTAAATCATCACTTTCAGTTTTTATGTAGAGATTGCTATCAACAGTACCTTTCTTGAATCCTTTGTCTTGTAAAAATTTGTCTAGTCTATAATACCAAGCTCTTGGTGCTTGTTTCAATCCATATAAATCCTTCTTCAACTTGCAGATATAGTCAGGGTTATCTTTCAATGAGAATCCTTCAGGTTTCTCCATACATACTTCTTCCTCTAGATCTCCATTAAGAAATGTCGACTTAACATCCATCTGATAAACTTTAAAGTTCTTATGACATAAATATGCAAGAAACATTCTGATGGCTTCCAATCTTTCCACTGGTGCAAAAGTTTCATCAAAATCCTGACCTTCAACTTGTGCATACCCTTTACAGACCAATCTGGATTTATTTATAACAACTTGTCCATTTTCATTCATTTTATTTTTGAACACCCATTTGGAACCTATTACATTCTTGTCTTCAAGT
>ML782434.1:918632-931354 GCA_009831015.1 Picea engelmannii
TTTGCTGATTTAGAATGGAAGTTAATTCTTCTGAGGCTTTAATACTTGGCAGATTTTGGTGATATAATGCCTTAAACTTCTCCATTTCTTTTCTGATTTTTACTATCTCTTCTTCTAAGGCTTCACACCTCGCTTTCTTCTCTAAGAATTGTTGTTTCAGTATGTCTTCTATTTTCTTTCCCTCTTCTAACTCCACTTTTAGTAGAGAAAAATTATCATCAGGTTTTTCACCATTCATTTTAAACTGCATCAACAACTGTTTTTGTTTTCTCTTCTTACATCTGAGTCTGTCAAATTTTTCCAAAGCATTGATTAATTCACCTTCCATATCCACCACATCTTCTTCATCATCCATTTCACCTCCTGTGTGTTCATCATCAAGATCTCCCATAGCCATAAGCATAAAATCATTCACTTTGTTTTCACATGATGAATCACTATCTATGTCTTCTGAGGAATTGTCATTGTTTGCACACAAACTTTTCTTTTTACTATATTTCTTGAATTTGTACTTCTTTTCATCATCAGAGTTCTGGTCCTTTTTCTGGTGGGGACACTTCGATGCAAAATGACCTATCTTACCACAGTTAAAAAATTTGAAGGGAATATTGCCTTGATATTTTCCTGGTCCTTTCTTTAACCTTCTCACAAATTTTTCCTCAATATCATCTAAATCTGATTCAGTATTCTTGTCTGCTTTAAAATATGCTTCTCTAATAATGGATTTATCTTTGTTGATTCTCATTTCATATGCAGTTAGAGTTCCTAGGAGTTGATCAATGGACAGAGTTTTAAGATCATTTAGTTCTTCTATTACAGAGACTTTTGGATTAAATTTATCAAGAAGAGATCTTAGAATCTTTTGAACTAAAAATGATTCTTCAATCTTCTCACCAAGACCCTTCATGGAATTCACAAGTTCTTCAACTCTTAAAAAATACTTGCTAACTGTTTCATGTTCATTCATCTTTAGTTGTTCAAACTTCAACCTATATGTTTGGAGTTTGGCATCTTTTACGTTCTCATTTCCTTCATAACTATTAATAAGTTTATCCCACATAGATTTAGCAGTTTCAAGATGCATCACCTTTACAAACTCAGCTTCAACAAGTCCATTCAAGATAGCATTCATTCCCTTAGAATTAAAGCTAAATTCTAACTTATCATCCTTGGAAGCCAACACAACAGGCTGTGTATATCCAGTCTCTACTACATCCTAAACATTAGCACCTAAGGCCATTAGGTATGTTATCATTCTAACCTTCCAAAAGGAAAACTTTGTTCCATCAAATAGAGGAGGATTACTGGTTGAAGTCCCTTCATGACTTGTCATGTTTAAGCTTACAGATCTACCTATAAATAAAAGGAACCCGCTCTGATACCAATTGTTGAAATTACTAAGACAACTGAGAGGGGGGGGTGAATCAGTTGTTACTGTGCTTAAACAATTTTAAGTCTATTAAACTATTTTTAATCTTTCATCAAGTGACCATCAATATTATACATCATATGAACAACATAAATAATGAGCGTCAATCACACATAAGATATACACAGAGACAAATTTTCACGAGGAAACCCATAAAGAGAGAAAACCTCTTCTTCTTCGAAATGATAGGCAATCTTTTAAGTTCTGTACATCATCTATGTTTGAGCACCAACTCAAAGTGAGGCTACTACCTCTGTTTTACAAGCTCCAACTTGTTGAGAAAACCAACTCTCTGGTTTCTCTAGAACCCACTAGAATGAAGAACCAACTCCCTAAATATTCCAGCACCAACTAGATTTATACAAGCACCAACTTGTATACAGAAAACTCTGTGTTTTCTCGAGCACCACCTTGCCACCCTATTTTTCTAGGCACAACTAGATGGAAGATACAACTTCCAATATTCAAGAACCAACTTGAATATCAGAGGACCACATTCCTCCCTAGCATCACCCTTCCTCCCTGATTATGCATAATTGATTGACAAACAAGCAATACATGTATTTCAATTCTTAACCCTTCTTCATTGTTCTGCAATTCTTCTCTGGTTCAAAAATTGTTCTGCAGTTCTTCTCTGCTACATGATATTCTGCTATTCTTCTCTTTCTTCTATCTATTCGGTGACTGTTACTCATCTCTGATTTTTATCTCATGCTCTGCATTCTTTCATTTTACCCTTCTTAGAGTTCATCTCATAGTTTCGGTTAGAATAGCCAACCTTACACAGTCACTGCATATCTCCTTTTATACTCACTAGCCTCATCAGTTACACCTCGAATCTCCTTGGGAAAAGACAAAAACATCTCAGCAACTGAATCGCCAACCAATCAAGAACCATGATTCAATTTTGCTAACTGAATCCTAACTGATCAACTAATCTATGAAGTGAAATAGTAGCCCTCTGATCATATTCTTGATTAAACGGCACCATTGGATTACCAATGATGGATCTCGCACCTACTCCATATGCCCACTAGTTGTGACCACGAGCCTAATCAGAATACCTTTCACATTTCACATTTCGCATTTCGGCAATCTTGTGTCGAAGGGTCTCGACACTCCAAGTTGTGATCACCGAAAAAAGAGCTTATCTCTGCTAGCTCCACCTTCTCATATGATCACCGATTGTGACCACAGCCTACACACAAAGGCATTTTCACATTTCGAATTTCGGCAATCTAGAGGTGAAGAGTCTTGACTCTTCATGTTGCGATCTTCGAAAATTGGCTTAGCTCCGCTAGCTCCTCCCTCTCACATGACCACTGGCGGTGACCTGGCGCTTATCCACAAAGCGCTTCGTAGTTCACAAATTCGGGAATCCTGTGGTGAAGAGTATCGAATCTTCATGTTGCGATCTCTGAAAGGGTCTTAGCTCTGATAGCTCCTCCCTCTCACATGACCACTGGCAGTGACCTGGCGCTTATCCACAAAGCGCTTCGTAGTTTGCAAATTCAGGAATCCTGTGGTGAAGAGTCTTGACTCTTCATGTTGCGATCGCAAAAATGGAGCTTAGCTCCGCTAGCTCCTTCCCCTTATGTGACCACCAACAATGACCACAGGCTACACCAAAAGGTGCTTCGCAATTTTTCGTTTTAGCATTCTTGTCATGAGTGTCCTTGAGACCTCAAACTCCCAATATCTGAAACTCCGAAATTGAGTCAGATCAACGGTCCACAATATTGATGATTCGACGGTCCAAATCTTTTCGTGATCTCGCATATCGCTAGTTACTGCCGTGAGTTGCTTCCTTGACTCCTCCAACTCCCGGTATCCGAAACTCTGAAATGGAACCTTTATCGTTCTCTAATATATCGCCATGTGTCCCTCTTGGATCAATGATCCAAATCTTATCGTGATTTCTCATATCGCAAGTTGGAAGGCTAGAGCACTTCCTTCCTTTGACTTTCCAGTCAGCGAATTGTTAATCCCTCACCACGTGTACTCCTCGACGATGGACGAACCTCCTGCTTTCGGGACTTTGTAAGCCCGCTTCATCTTGTACTTAAAGATTGTGCTCCTTCTTATGGATCCAACGATGGTCAGTCCTCACGCTTAGATCCAACGTCTGAGATTTGTTCTCCTCTTTTGTGTGTTCCTCCTATCTGTATTCAGATCTGACGGTCATCGGGAATTCGGGATGGGTGATCCAATGATCACCATTTCTCCTCACTGTTGATATTTCCATTACAGTGTCATCATCGCTCTGTTGATCGTGTTGATCTTTTCCATCAATGACAAAACATGCATACTCTACCTCTGTCTGAAAACATGCCAACAGAAGTAACCCTACTGCCAATTTTAAAGACGTGATCTGGCACTCAATAGGCAAGACTACTTCCAGCCCGTAAATGAGTTGAAAAGGTGAAACACCAGTGGCAGTGTTTACAGACATTTGGTAGGCCCATAATGCCGAGTACAACATCAAATGCCAATTTGACTTGGCAGAATTGATCGTTCGTTGTAGAATAGTCTTAAGGGACTTATTCACAGCTTCCATCTGACCATTTTCTTGTGGGTAGTAGGGTGATGAATTTTCTTTCCTCAACCCAAGCTTTGATGTTGACTCGAACATCATTTTGTTCTGGAAGTGACTACCATGGTCAGTGACAATCTCCTTCGGGATGTCGAACCTTGCTACTATTTGGTTGAAAATGAAGAGAGGTATTGTTTTTCCATCATTGTTAAACATTAGCATAGCCTTGACCCACTTTTTGAAGTAGTCTACCACTACAATGATATAACGATGCCCCCTAGTTGAAGCCACGTGGCATGTAGTAAAATAAATCCCCCACTTAGTGAAGGGACGAACAAAAATGACAGGAAACATGGGAGCATGATGTGCCTGCATCTTCCGAGAGAAGATCTTACACAAGTGGCACTTCTTGACCGACTCAACGCAATCCTTGATTAACGAAGGCCAAAATTAATTGACTCATAGAATCTTTTGGGATGTTTCCAACCCAGACAAATGACCACTGCATGCTCCAGTGTGGCAGTCGTTAAGAATGAGTTATGCTTCCTCGTGTATAAGGCACCAATGAAGAATGCAATCTACACCTCGATGATACAAAGTGTCATCGAGTATGGGATAGTTTTGTTCCTGATGGTGAATGCGTCGACGCTTGTCGTGAGAAGTAGAAGTAGGGAAATTCAAAGTCTGGAGATAGACTAGTATATATCCATACTAGGGGTCCGAATATGCGATCAGAAAAAGATCTCTTTTAATATGCGATTCTTCAGGTGTAACATCACTTGATTCAACTAGAAGTTCTAACAAAATTTCTACAAAGACCAATGAATTTTGGATTTCACGGAAACAAAATCCAAGTCAAATTATTTGAGGATTACAATCCATCTACTGATCTTCCCGCCAATGACCCGTCGTGTTAACACATATTGAAATGGATTCACAACGGAAATCACAGTGGTCTTGCGAAGCAGAATATAATGACGGAACCATTGGACAACATGCATTGCTGCCAACACATTTTTTTCAACATGGGAGTAGTTGAGTTCCGGCCCAACCAGGCCTCGGCTCAGATAATAAATCACATGCTCTTCGAGTCGATCATCCTCTTGAACCAATACCATATCAATGGTCGACTCTGCGGAGGCCAAGTACAATAAGAAATATTTAGTATAATTGGGAGGCTGGAGTAGAGGGGCGGACATAAGGGCACGTTTCAACGCTTCAAAAGAGCATTGAGCGGCTTTGTCCCAATAGAAAGGGAATCCCTTTTTTGATAAATGCATGAACCCTTTAGTGATCTCGGCATAGTTTGCGATAAAACGCCGAAGAAAGTTTGCTTTCCCTTGTAAAATTTGAAGCCGGGTTATTGTGCACGGGGGAGGTAAATGAACTATCACCTCAACCTTAAGAGGATTGACCATGATCCCTATTGTCGAAACTATGAAACCTAAAAGATGACCCGACGTCACGCATAAACTACATTTTTTAGGATTCAAGCGAATCCGATAGTAGTGACATCGTTCGAAGATTAGTCAGAGGTGTTTGGGATGATCAGATCTCTTGTGGGAGCATGAAGCTAGATCATCAAGACAAGCCTCAACTATATGTCTAAGGTTGTGGAAAGCAAAAGACATGGCCTACTGAAAAGTGGCTCCATCATTCTTCAAGCCAAAAGGCATATTACGATAAGAAAATGTGCCCCACAGACAGATAAAAGTTGTTTTATGTTGGTCTTCAGGTTTGATTTGAATCTGGTTATATCCCAAAAAACCATCCATGAATGAAAAGACCTCACAGCCTACACATTCATCGACAATCTGATCAATGAATGGGTTGGGAAAATTATCTCTTGGACAGGCCTTGTTCAAGTCACAGAAGTCCATGCACACATGAATCGTCCACTACTTTTTGTTAACCGGAATGAGATTTGACACCCATTGCGTCGAATGTATGGGGTATATGAAACCGGCTTTAAGAAATTTCTCTACTTCGGAAATTATAGTTGTCACTTTTCAACGATTCACCAGATGAAGCTTCTACCGGACCGGCTTGGCGTTAGGATAAGTTTTTATCTCATGTTCAACGATTCTTGGTTCAATTCATGGCATTTCCTTGTAAGACTAGGCAAAAACATCGTGGAATTACTTAAATAAGTTTGTATAGATTTGAATCTCCTCGAGGGAGCATTCTACTCCACAAAAAAATTCTCCACAATGCTAGGGGTTCTAGAAATATCTATAGGGATTGTTTCAGCGATACTCACCATATTACCCTCGACGTAAACTGCTTGCATAGCCAAAGGATTAACAGGACAAGACCTCTCTCCAGTCATAGTCAACACAAATTCACCTACCTCTATTCTTCTTAATTCTGGGAGGAAATAAGATCTGTGATGGAGATCAATCCAAAGTCTATTTGGACCAATCAATGCCTCAAGAATCGCCTCATCTAAGGGAAATACCAGGTCTAAATAATCAGTATTAGAAAGGGAACCTTGAGCCCAAATAGGCTCGAAAACTGGATCTAACTCCTGTGTGGGAGTCAGATCGGGGTCGGTCGAATCTTGCTGGACAATGTTGTATGCAACTTCTGCAGCGGACAAGGGCATGGCCATGCAGGATGACATGTCCCTTCCATCGAGGTCGAT
The DNA here is from genome assembly GCA_009831015.1 of Picea engelmannii. Taxonomy (NCBI): domain Eukaryota; kingdom Viridiplantae; phylum Streptophyta; class Pinopsida; order Pinales; family Pinaceae; genus Picea; species Picea engelmannii. The sequence goes on from ML782434.1 coordinate 925,239, forward strand.
GGGGAAGGAAGAGTCCATGGATCATGAAAGTAAGTCATTCGGAATGACAACACTTGAAATATTTCAGCCCTAGGCTAGTCGGGGGCAGTCGATATAAGCTTGACATCGCCAGAAGGAGGCGAGTAATCGAAAGTACCCATCAATGGTGGACACAAACCAACCCCTACATTGATGGTGTTGGGATGAGGGTTATCAATCATCGGGACCGTGGATGCCCCCAATGAAGGTTCACGACAAGAGAAAGACAATTTTTCAATGGCCATGATTCAGCCCGTGTCTGGAAACAACAAGACCCAAAAAATTGTGGTAACCACTACATTCATTGCATAGGTCCAACTCCTTCCTAACAAAAGGTTGTATTCGAGAGGTGCATCGACCACTTAAACTTTGTCACACACGGTCTTCCCTCCTAACTTCATGAGGAAAGAAGGAAAGATTCCATGTGGTCTGAATGAATGACCATCGAAAGCAGTAAGCAGAGTAGGAGACAGAGACAAAATGGGTTGGCCAATGGCCTTCCAACATGCCAATTACATCACGCAAGTCGATGTGCCCTCATCAACCACCGTACGAAAGATATTCCAAGTAAAATATTTCATGGTGTAAGTCACTACTATCTGAAATGCAACGTGGTAAGGGAGAGGAGGTTTCAATTTGATCGTATCGACAACAATCGTTCCCAGATTACAAGTCTCTGTAGATCCCAAGGTGGATAACAAAGCCTTTCTCTATGAAGGGAAGCTCTAGAGGAGTTCCAAAGAGGACATAGCACAAGGGGTTTGTGCCAAATACTCCACCATAAAGGAGTTATGGGAAGCCCTCGCGTTTGGATTATGAGAATCTTTCTTGAACGCCCCTTTCGGGATGTGTGTCATTGTTTTTCCCATTGTCTTCTCGATATGCAGACGAACAGGTGGGTTTGTGGCTTCTTTACCCTTTCGGTAGATTCCGACATTCTGTAATCATGTGCCCTAGTCGCTATATAAGTGTCACCTTTCATCATGTAATCGTTTGTGGTCGAGGTAGACGCGGGGGGTCCCTAACTGCCCCCATACTTGCTCGAAGAAGATGAGGCTTGAGTCATGTTTTTCCCATGTGGAAATGGGTTCATCAAAACAGCAAGTTGTTGTTGCACCAATAACTTCTATGCCTCCACAATTCGAGGGCATAGGTGAGTCGGATGGTCCTCCGTGCAAAGGTTACACGGATACTTCGACTTTCTCTTCTCTATGTTTCCCCCACCAGCATTTTTATTAGGCTTCTTATCCCCTTTACCATTATTGTTTCATTGTTTTTTGTTTCCTTCAGGATGATTTTTGACTTTCAGATTCGTCGACTACCAACTATGTACATCCAACATTTGGGTAGGGGGAATAGTCGAACCGAAGGTTTGGTTGGCCGCTGTCTGTTGTATCGAAAATTGTTGCAATTAATTTGAAAATAGATCAGTGGACTTTCCTTGTGTTGAACCAACTATACCATCGACATGTGGTCCATAATTTTGTCTGGCCTTGTCGAGGATGGACCGTGGAACATCTGGAAAAATCTCATAGAGTAACCTAGACTGAGAGTAAATCAGTTCGATATGTTGGGCTCTCATTATCGCCTCCTCCTCTGAAAACACTCTCGAAATTGCAACATCCTTGGATAAGACGGGCGCCAAAGAATTCAGGAACCACTCCAAATGGAAAGTCGATGGGACCTGTACCTTGATCAAGCTCTTCTGACATTGCCATTCTCGGATGTGATCCGAGATATGATCGGCCTTAGTCTGCTCAAAGTTGGCCAGCAATTCGGTGTCGACATCGTATCTCACAAGTAGTTGGAAATGGTTTAGGAAGACCATCGCCAAGTCGCTAAAGTAAGAATACCTTGAGCGGTCGAGCTTGATGTACCCTTTCACAGCACCCCTGATAAGAGTGCATTAAAACATGCACAATTGTACGGAGTCATCTCATAGTGAGTTTGACGAGCACCATAGGTGGGAAGTTGTCATGTGATCACCCGGGTCTTCGCCAAGCTTGCCTTTGAATTTTGGAATATCCGAGGGAAACATAGTCGGCATGGGGGGCCAATGTAGATCATGACAAATCAGGTCGCTAAGAAACCTTGACAAGTCTAGCAGATGTAACATTTCCAGAAATGGTAGTTTGGGTTGAGTACTATGTATAGTAAAAAGGGGGCCTGAAGTTTGACTGGCACCAGGTTTCCAGGAAAAGTTGGGTTGTTGGCTAGGTTTCTGGTAGACACCATGGCCTTGACCACCAGATGGAAACTATGTTTGTTGGGATATCATCAGTTGATTCCCTTAATTGGATGATGAGGGTTGGGCAAGGATTTCTCCCTGCATTGTGTTCCAAATATTTTGGAAGGGGTTGCCCCCAGCCGATCCGATGGGCATAGGTACTGAGCCTTGTGTCAGAATATAGAAGATGGTGTGCTCGTTTTACCATTGATGATACCCTCGTCACCCAACCACAGGCTGAAGCCTCCCTCCAAGCACCTTAACCTTGACTGAGAATTCCTCCGGAAGCAAACCTTAGGCTAGATAGCCAAACAAAGAGCAGTGCATCTCTCCCCAAGGATAGCGCAACATAAAAGATTGATCAGATGTTCCAAACCCTAGCCAAGAGATATTCAAGCCAATACTGAAACTAGTTGTTGTTGCAGCTGCACCTGCAACCCTCCTCCAAACCTGCGCACCAACTGCAACTGCAGTGCGCACCAACTGGGAAACTGCAATTCTGAGATGCTGTCAAATGAGAATTGGCGCCCTGTATTTATAGTAATCCTACCAGTTTGTTGGGGTCAACTTCTCCTTTTGGGTATGTGTCTGTTCAGTATATTATTATTAATTCTGGTTGACTTCTTCTCTTGGAGGCTAATAGCCTAATATAAATTATCTTCTTGAGCCAACAAGGCTTCTAGGGTTATTAGCCAATTCATTAGGGTTTCTCTTGCTTCTCGGAGTCTTCTATTCTCATCAGGTTCACACGTGGGGGTAAATACCTCCTGTAGCTACCATAATATTAACACTCCCTCCTAGCTAGAGAGGTATTTACAAGTAATGGACTTGAGCACAAAACATATCATTTACCCGGTAGCATCAATATAATCATCTAGACTATTTCATGACTAGATCATGAGCGTCACCATCACCATTAGCTGTATCATCTCTCGAAACCATACTTCATCTGAGTAACATGATGCTGGATAAGTCACTCTCACCATAGAGTGATACAAGAGGAGTAAAAGCTCTGCACTGTTTTCCGTCTGGAAAATCTCTGTTCATCATTCATCTGAATGATCATCATCTCCAATAAACTATTGATAGTCTTCAAGGCAATTAGAACAAGGATAGAACACACCTGTGTCTATTCATAGTAGTACACAACTACAATCCAGTGGTTAACTACCACATAAAGTAACACACAAGTACTTGATCAACAACGTATAGTTTCGAGCAGTGAAACACATTCACCATAGTAGTCCTCATCTACTGTCATATAGTCTTCATAACAAACAACTGAGAGCATCCTGCATAGAAACAATGTTATGATAAAAAATGTAGCATTTGGGCCAATCTTTCACTCACGTCTGTGAGATATGAAAGAATGTCTGCCACCACAGTAGTCTTCATCTGCATAGAAACAATGTTATCATAAAAACTGAATCAACTGGGCCAATCTTTCACTCACGTCTGTGAGATATGAAAGAGTGTCTGCCCTCAGTATAGAATATCAACAATGATCATCTGGGCCAATCTTTCACTCACGTCTGTGAGATATGAAATAATTTCTTCCCTCAATATATATAACATCAATAATAATCATCTGGGCCAATCTTCACTCACATATGTGAGGTTTGAAAGAATATCTGCCCTCAACATAGAATATCAATAATAGGCTATCTGCCCCATTCTTCTCAACCAAGGAAGAAGGATTGTTTCTGATTTCTGAACCTGGATCATTTCCCACCCTGGGCCATTCTTCCAACACTAAACAAAGTGTAACCTGGAGAGAATGAGTCTGCCCTCGAGAAATGCTTGGACCATTCCTTACCCTGGGCCATTCCTTTGACACTAAACAAAGTGTAACCTGGAGGGAATGAGTCTGCCCTAAGGAATGAATGTCCTAGACTATTCCCCACCCTGGGCCATTCTTCTGACACTAAACAAAGTGTAACCTGGAGAGAATGAGTCTGCCCTCAAGGAATGTCTGTCCTGCATCAACCTCCAAAACGGACGATTCTTTGAAACTGCTCACAACTATGAACTTCGAAAGAATGACTGCCCGGCAAGGCGGACCATTCTACTTGACCACTACACAGAGTGAATGCCAAGAAGAATGATTGTCCTAGACCACTCCCCATAATGGGAAGTCGTTTTCTATGATACATCAGCAATTAGTCTGCCTCCCATGTTAACTACAATGGGAAGCCACTATCCGTCAGAAATCTCAATCCACTTTCCGAACAAGAAAGCATATGTCCAATCTAGAATTTTACAAAGATAAATGCTCCCTCCTAACTGGAGAGTTATTTCAATCACAAAAATAAATGTTTGCGTACCTTCTTCTAGCTTGGAGAGTCTTCCCTTCCAATTAATAGAGTTATTTCCACAAGCTCTTGTTTGAGTATGCAAGTTCTTTCATCTTGAATATGGGCTTTACCAAAATGTATGCTTATCTGCTCATCTGTGGAGATATGTATTGGAGAATCACTTTCTCCTTTCTAGACTTCATCATGGATAATGTAATGCTTGTACTGTAGTCTCGAACACTGTGAAGGCTTCTTGTAGATGTGAACAATAGAGTATATCATAGTTGGAGGACTGGTACATATCCATGTGGCACTTCTTCTGTCATCATGAGATCTGATCTTCTGAATAGTCATCTTGATGTTATAGGAAATATTCACCACGCTTCTGCTGTGCACTAGAGGCTCTCCACCAAGTTGTCTTCTTCTTATCTGCATACAGGAGTATCTTTCTGGTATGCCTCAAAGTCTTGATATTGCTCCGCATGTGCTCTTTGCTCAATTTCTTCTGGAGAACATTCTTTGCATTCATCTGATGTAGAATTCTGACTTATGGATGTTGCGGATAATATAATGACTTATATAGAGATAGGTATGGTGTACTGGAACAATCAATCATCATAGTCTCCTCCCTCCATCTGAGAGAACCTCTGGTTCTAGATCTCGCAATGCTTTCATTCACAAGTCTTCTGTACATTTTTCTTCATCACGACTTTCAGTTCTTCTGCTTGATTGCTTTTAGTGAGTTCATATCAAGCTGGTAATCTTGTGATTCTTGATAGAATGACTGGTTGTTCTGATTCTTCTTTCTTTCTTGGAATCTTCATGTTCTTCTTCATGTCTTTCATTATCTCTTGGGTTTATGGAGTTTCTTGTAGATTCCATGTTCTAGAGATTCCACTTCTTACCTTCATCATCGGTTCACGGATCTGGATGGACAACCAGGAATAATTTAAGGCTTCTCTTTGAAAAGGTCTTCTTTTGCGGTTGAGCTGAACACATACTGTCTTTTTCATGGCTGCTACCATGGATATATACATTTCATCATCTTCAATGGATCATAGGATTATCTCCCTCATAATCCTTGCTTCATGTAAGAGTGCATATAATCGGCTCCCTCCGTCTAATAGAATCCATGCTTCCATTTGTATCCTTATTGTCTTTTGCAATATATGATAGAGTCCACGCTTCCATCTGCATCCTTATTATCTTCTGCAATATATGATTGGTTCTCTTGTTTAACAGAGTCCACGCTTCCGTCTTGTTGTCTTCTAGAGAATGTCATAATTCTTTTTCTGGTTTCCTCTCAATTGTTGACTTCTTTCTGTCTTTGCTTTTTCCAAGTCTCTTCTGATTTTGGTCTTATATTGTAGTAGCTTTCACATGATATATTTCCTTCTTTCATGTGTAATATCTAATGATATTCATTCTTATCTAATTGTTCTTCCATAGGTATAGTTCTTCTTGGAACACATTGTTTTCCAGGAGATAGATATACAAGATATGTACAAAGACGATGCAAGCAAGATATGTACAGAAAATAAGAAGAGTGTTGTTACCTTTTAGTAGAAGAAATCTTT
>ML782434.1:943288-960183 GCA_009831015.1 Picea engelmannii
CTCAAATTTAAACATATCCACGAGACATACACTGTGGATATATGCAACAGTACAATATGAATATAATCCAATGCAACCTGAATCTGTCAGAAAAGATCCAAAGTCTTCATCTCCACCACTCTATAGTATGAATCTAACCATGCAAATACATGTGTTGAAGTCGAACATGGTAGAAACCACTTGATTATCGGTCATTAATGAATACCGTTAAAAAGTGTGAGGGTGTAAATGTGTTGAACCTACACATAATAGATCTAGCTAAACAATAATACACACATTTGCAGAGAGAATTAGAGAAAGAATAAGAAGGAGAGAAAGAATGGAAGAATTCTCATTAACCGTTGTGAATAATGAATAATTTACACATGATATACTTTGTATAACTCAATGAGTTCAACTTGAGGTGAACCAATGTGCCATAGTGGTGGTATAGAGTGATTTGGACACACACCAGCAATTCCAGGAGTGAACTTCCACCTATTCTAGTCTCTCAGGCAGTTATGGGAGTGAACTGCTACCTAGTTGAGTTAACTAGTCAACTAGTCTTCAATTAACTGACTGAACAGAGAGTAGTGAGGAGTTAACTCAAGGAATCAAGGCTAATGCACCACTCTGGTGATGATACCAAGACAAGGTCAAATTATCATGGTGATGATCCCAATGCAACATCTAAACTAAACTCAACTAGTCAAACTGAAGTGTCAACTGAAAGAGAATATTCTCCAGGTGGAATATTCTCCCCTAAAATATACGAGACTAGATAATGACTAATTATGACTAATAAACAAGGAATAACCTTAGGAAAAATAAATCCTAGGTGTGTGTGAATTAACTCCAACACCCCCCCTGAACATCACTATGGTGAAAATAAAGATTGGGTCCCGGCAACGAGGCCATGTTAGGTACCCAAGTACAAAAGATACACTGAAAATAAAGTGAGGAAAGAGGGAAAACCTCATGGTAAAAACCCCCCCTCAAGGTACAATGTATGTAAAAAGAATAACTACAGTTTCTAGGCAATTGTGTCCTTCACTCCAAGACGACCTCGCAGAGAGTGGAATTTCTGCTCAGTGAAGGTCTTGGTGAAAATGTTTGTCATTTGTTCTGCTAAAGGACATAACTATAACTCAATGATCCCCTCGTGTACTAAGTCTCAGATGTAGTGCATGTGGATCTTGATGTGCTTTGTTCGCTGCCTCTGAACTGGATCTCTGCAGAAATTCAGAGTGCTCTGGTTGTCACACTAGATGACGATCGACTAATGAAACTGAATGCCCAACTCAGTGAGAAAATGTTGTAACCACATAGCCTGGATGGTTATGTTAACTACCCCTCTGTACTCAGCCTTGGCTAAAGATAGAGAAATGGAAGCTTGCTTCTTGCTCGACCAACAGATAGGCCCAGAACCAAGACCAAGTGAGTAACCAGATGTGGACTTGCGATCAATGTTATCGTCAACCCAGTCAGAATCAGTAAACCCAATGAGATATAATGTAGAGTATGTTGCATAATGAATCCCAAAGGTGATGGTTCCCTGTACGTATCAAAGGATACGCTTTGCAGCTTTATAATGTAGCTCATGCAGCTCCTGCATGAACCTAGAAACTGCGCCAACTGCATATGAGAGGTCTGGTCTGGAGTGTGAGAGATACAACAAGATCCTCACTAGCTGTCTGTACAGTATGTTTTCAACCAGTGGAGTCTCCCTGCCATCCTCAAGTTTGACTCCTGATAGGAAAGGAGTCGGAGCATACTTGCAATGTCTCATGTGAAATATCTAAGGGAAATATCGTGCATACTTAGATTGAGATAGTTTGATGCCTGATGCATCCTGACTGACCTCAAGTCCAAGGAAGAAGTGTAGCGGACCCATGTATGTCATCAAAAACCTGTCATGAATAATCCTCTTGACTGCAGCAATCACTGAAGTCGAGCAACTGATGATCAGCAACTCATCGACATACAGAACTAAAAGTAGAAGTGAATCAATCATCCTGAACATGTATACATTTGGGTATGATTTACAATGTACAAAGTTCTGTGACAATAGGTAGGAGTCCATCTTGGCATACCATGCCCTCAGAGCTTGCTTGAGGCCATAAAGTGACTTCTTCAATCGATAGACCAAAGATGAGTCCTGCATAAATCCCTAGAGTTTCTCCATGTAGATCTCCTTAGAGAGATCACCATGAAGAAATTAATTCTTCACATCCATCTGATGGACTTCCCATCCCTTGGCTGTCGCAATGGCAAGTTCCAATCGTATGGAATCCATCTTCGCTACTAGAGCGAAGGTCTCATCATAGTCAATACCATGAACCTACTGAAAGCCTTTGGCGAAAAACCTAGATTTGTATCTGTTGATATGTTCATCTGCTACGCTCTTGGTCCTATAAATCCATCTGCATCTGAAAATTTTCCTCCCAAAAGGAAGGGGAACCAGATCCCAAGTCTAGTTCTCGAGGAGGGAGTTGTACTACTCCTGCATGGTGGATTCCTAAAAGGGATTTCTAGCAGCCTCACCATAAGATTGTGGATCTGAAGACTGAACTAAGAAAATATGCCTCGAAGGCAATGGTTCAATGGCATTGAGTGCAACAGGAGGCTCCTCGAAATCAGATCGAGTCTTCCTAATATCGGTTGGATCACCGATGAGATCCCCTGGATCCTGAAGAGTAGTTTGTAGCCACTTGGGCCTCTGCTCTAGCTCTACAACTGCATCTGGATGCTTTGAGTCTGCATCCGAATGTACTAACTTTGAATCTGAATATGAATCATTTGATAACTTTGAATCATAACTCTCGTTTAAAGAAGATTTGGCATGTGCATGCTCATCATCTCGAACAGGTGGAAGAGTGAAGGTGTCTGCATGCGGCTGTTGAGGTACATGCGAGACACTTTCCTTGAATTGGACACTACGCTCAATGATGAGCCATTCCAGGCAAAGATCAATAAGATGATATCCCTTCACACTGTTAGGGGATCCAACAAAAATTGACTCAGTGCTATGTGGATCAAGTGCCTTCCACTTTTCAAAGGGAATCTGGGTCCATGCACGAGAACCAAAAATGCAAAAGTGGGTCAATTTCGGTTTGAGGCCGCTCCAAGCCTCGTAGGGGGTCTTAAACTTGACAGATCTATGGGGAGATTTGTTTTGGATGTATGTTGCATAGTTAAGTGCCTCACCCATAGTCTATGTGGTAGTGACTTTGCATGCAACATGCAAGATGCCATCTCCTTTAGAGATCAGTTTGTTCGCTCAGCAACTCCATTTTGCTACAGAGTATAGGGAACTGTATGCTGCAACTGAATCCATGCCTCATGGAAAAGATTGTGGATATCATGATTCACATACTCTCCCCCGTTATCAGTTCCCAGGACTTTGATCTTCTTTTTGGATTGTGTCTCAACCAAGGCTTTGAAATCTTTGAGGTGTTGAAAGACCTCAGATTTTTGCTTGAGAAAGTAGATCCAAGTAAAACGTGAGAAATCATCAACAAAAATGAGAGAAAACCTCACGTTGTTGATCAATGGATGTGGAAAACGACCCATGAGGTCATTGTGGATCAGATCTAAAGGTGTGGAAGATCGTTGAGACTTTCCCTTGTCGAATTTCTCTTGAGGGTGTTTTCCGAGAACACATCCCTCACATACTCCCTTGGAGAAATGGATGTATGGTAGACCATCAACCAATCTGTTCTTGCTAAGCTATTGCATGTATCTGAAATTCAAATGTCCAAACCTTCTGTGCCATATCCTACTACTTTCATCAGCATGAGTAAGAAGTAAAGGAGAATCAGGTTCAATGAATTCAGAAAATGTATACAATCTAGACTGATGATTTACCTCACTGGTAGCAACCCTGGAGTTGGTTTGCATGTTGTAGATGTCCACAGAATTTGGTGTGAAGATGAGTTTATTTCCAGTGCTGGAATTTGTCATCTGATATACGAAGAGAAGGTTGACATAAAGTTTGGGAACATGCAACATGTTCTCGAAGCTTCCATTGGTGAGTTCAATCCTTCCTTTGTCGGTGACTTCGACAAAAGAGTTGTCCCCCATCATAATAGGAGGACCTTTGCATGCATCCAAAGAAGAATATATTTCTTTTGAGGCAGCCATGTGATGTGATGCTCTTGAATCAATGATCCAAACATCGGGATAGGAGTTGATTGCAATCAAGGCATGGATAGAATTTCTTTTCTTGGAATTCAGATCTTTTGGCTTCTTCTTTTTTGCACACTCGGGGATGCAATCTCCAAGGTTGTTTTTCTGAAGTATTTGAGACATCAAATCTATTTGTTTTTGCATGCATGTGGATTCTGAATGGAATCGTTTGTGACAGTACATGCATTTCTCTCCTTTTCTTCCCTTTAATCCTTTGGATCTGGAGTCATCGGTGACGGGTTTTGTGTACCCTTCCTTCTTCGGATGTGCATGAGATTTCCTCTTATCTTTATCTTTAGATTTCTGATATTTTTGGCTGCCATCATGCACAGTGAGTGCATGCACCCTTGGGCCTTTGATTGTGCCCATGTTGATGAGCTTGGTTTGCTCTTGTGTCAGGGATTCGATAAAGTCCTCAAGAGAAGGCATCGTCCAGGTGGCTCCAGAGGAGAATCTGACAGTATGGAATGTAGATACGAATACAAATAATTCAGGACCAATATTGGAGAGAATGATGAGAACCATTTGTTTCTCCTCCTTTGATTTATCAACCCCGCAAGCTTTGAGTTGTGACAGTAAATCCTTGAATTTCATAAAGAAATATTGGATATTCTCGAATCTTTTTGGATCCAATGTGAGCAAATCCACCTCTCGCATGTGTCCCCTCATCTCATCTTGTTTTCCAAAGATCCCTTCCAAGGTGTTCCAAGAGTCATTGGGAGTCTTACAGGAAGATATATGAAAAAGGAGATCGTGAGAAATAAGACTGCAAATTGTTCTGAGTGCCTCATCCATGCGATTTAAGCACTTGGATTTTTCTATGGTTGATGTCGGCTCTGTATCTATATTCATGGTTAACCTATAAAACCCTCTGGATCGAAGATGTATGGATATTTCTCCTTCCATGCAAAATAGTTGTAAGGTGTAAAAATGAATTCTTTTTGGAATTCCATCTTTCTATTGTCTTCAATCTTTTGTACCTGCAAAACAAATTGGTGTAGCTTTTGCTTAGCAGTCCGTCGGCTCTGATACCATGTAAATGTGTTGAACCTACAAACAATATATCTAGATAAATAGTAATACACACATTTGCAGAGAGAATTGAAGAAAGAAGAAGAAGGAGAGAAAGAATGGAAGAATTCTCATTAACCGTTGTGAATAATGAATAATTTACACATGATATACTCTTTATAACTCAATGATTTCAACTTGAGGTGAACCAATGCGCCATAGTAGTGGTCTAGAGTGATCTGGACACACACCAGTAGTTCCGGGAGTGAAGTGACACCTATTCTAGTCTCTCATACAATTACGGGAGTGAACTGCCACCTAGTTGAGTTAACTAGTCAACTAATCTTCAGTTAACTGACTGGACAGAGAGTAATGAGGAGTTAACTCAGGGAATCAAGGCTAATGCGCCACTCTAGTGATGATACCAAGGCAAGGTCGAATTAGCATGGTGATGATCCTAATGTTGCATGGTGATGATCCCAATGCAGCATCTAAACTCAACTCAACTAGTCAAACTGAAGTGTCAACTGAAAGAGAATATTCTCCAGGTGCAATATTCTCCCCTAAAATATAGGAGAATGGATAATAACTAATTATGAATAATAAACAAGGAATAACCTTAGGAAAAATAAATCCTAGGTGTGTTTGAAGTAACTCCAATAGAGGTAAATCACCATTAATGTCAATGACCCCCAAGGTACTCTGGTACAATCCAACGAGTGTGAATTTATGAGTTGAAGTAGAACACTCGACGTAATCTCCTGATCAGGGGTCAATAATGAAAACCCTCTGTTGAAAGCGAGGAAACATGTCATTGAGGCATGCAAGTTCTAAGGTACCAATTAGTTTCTAAGTCTAATTCCTGGATAATGAGTTGGAGTCGACAGGAAAAGACGCGTCACGGGAGGTCCTTAATGTATCCCCCCTTCCAGCCTTTGGACTCCATGTTGAAGTTAAACCACTAGCTTCTTAAGATGGGGGCTAAGTACCAACCATCCCTGGATAATGCGTTTGGAAGTCACAAGCATAGTTTTCTCCAGTTCAAGCTTGTGTAAAAATGAAACCAGGTCCAAGCACAGTTTTGTTTAGTTTTTAAGCTTGTGTAAAAATAAAATCTATCCCAAGCATAGTTTTGTTTTGTTTTAAGCTTGCGTAAAAATGAAAACAATCTCGAGCTTAGTCTTTGTTCTTTCTCATGCTCATAAATACTTGAGAACATGAGTGAGTAAACTTTTATCACTTTTTTGGACTCGTAAAGGTTATACGAAAAAGGAACCCCCTAGAGTTCCCTTTAAGCTCTTTTCAGACTCTCTAAACATGAAAAGATTGTTGATCGATCTTGTTCTTTTCACGCTCATAAAATTATTTGAAGAAAACATCTGATGAGCGGTAGATTATCTCTTTTTTGGTCTCATCAGACTACTTTATGAAAAAGGACATTTTGGAGTTTCCTTTAAGTGTTTTTTAGACTCTCTAAACATGAAAAACCCTCGAGTTTTCTCTCTTTGGACTCGTTAAACAAACATTGAAAGACCCATATGGGACCGAACCACTCCTTCCTAGGGTTCATTAAACATACTCTGAGACACCCATCTGAAGGATGATCTTACATCAACAAGCATATGTTATCCTCCTCAAGATTGCGTAAAACTAAAGAGGTAATCGCCAAAAATGGTTGGGGGGGGAATTGGGAAAGAAATGTATCTAAACCTATATTCTATGGAAGAGTCAACTTTGAACATGACACCCTTTCACTTGTTTTGTGTCTAGGTTGGAATATCTGCTTGTCTCTTGATCATACTCCTATAAGATTAAATTTTGGTTTGTGATCCCTGTTGTTGAGTCAGTGTTGCCAAGACAGCTGTTGTGTCATCAATATGTTCAAAGAGCATTTCAGCCCAAAAATCCTTCTATTGTGTCGGCCATGTCTGCATTCCTTAAGCCTTCTATTGCGTCAGCCATCCCTGAGTCAGTATTGAATCACTAGTTACTCTGATCTACTTCAAATCTAGTTACCTGTTCCATGTCATTGATGGGGGATACATTAAGGCCCTCCTGTGACGAGTCTTTTCCTGTCAACTCCAACTCATTATCCAAGAATTAGACTTAGAAACTAATTGTTACCTTGGAACTTACATGCCTCAATGGCAGGTTTCTTGGCTTTCGACAAAGGGTTTTCATTATTGACCCTTGATCGAGAGATTTTGTCAAGTGTTCGACTTCAACTCATAAATTCACACCCGTTTGATTGTACCAAAGATCCAGGGTCTTCATCTCCACCACTCTATAGGATGAATCTAACCATGTGAATACATGTGTTGAAGTCGAACATGGTAGAAACCACTTGATTACTGGTCATTAATGAATTTTGTTAACAAGTGCGAGGGAAATCACCATTAATGTCAATGACCCCCAAGGTACTCTGGTACAATCCAATGGGTGTGAATTTATGAGCTGAAGTTGAACACTCGACGAAATCTCCCGATCAGGGGTCAATAATGAAAAACCTCTATCGAAAGTGAGGAAACCTGTCATTGAGGCATTCAAGTTCCAAGCTACCAATTAGTTTCTAAGTCTAATTCCTGGATAATGAGTTGGAGTCGATAGGAAAAGACTCATCATAGGAGGGCCTTAATGTATCCCCCATCAATTACACAAAACAGGTAACAAGATTTGAAGTAGATCAGAGTAACCAATGATTCATGACTGACTTAGGGATGGTCAACACAATAGAAGTCTTAAGGACTACAGACATGGCCAATGCAATAGAAGGCTTTTTGAGTTGAACTTCTCTTTGAACATATTGACGACACGACAACTATGTTGCCAACACTAACTCAACAACATGGATCACAGACCAAAATGTAATCTTATAGGAGTATGATCAAGGGACAAATAAATTTTCCGACCTAGACACAAAGCAAGTGAAAGGGTGTCATGTTCAAAGGTGACTCTTCCATAGAATACAGGTTTAGATACATTTCTTTCCCAATTTTTCCCCCACCATTTTTGGCGAGTACCTCTTTATTTTTATGCAAGCTTGAGGAGGATAACATATGCTTGTTGATGTAATCTTATCCTTCGGATGAGTCTCTTGGAGTATGTTTAACGAACCCTAAGAAGGAGTGTTTTGGTCCCATATTGGTCTTTCAATGTTTGTTTAGCGAGTCCAAAGAGAGAAAACTCGGGGGTTTTCATGTTTAGAGAGTCTGAAAAACACTTAAAGGAAACTCCAAAATGTCATTTTTCATAAAGTAGTCTGATGAGACCAAAAAAGAGATAATCTATCCCTCATCATACATTTTCTTCAAATACTTTTATGAGCGTGAAAAGAACAAGATTGCTCGGCAATCTTTTCATGTTTAGAGAGTCTGAAAAGAGCTTAAAGGGAACTCCAGGGGGTTCCTTTTTCGTATAACCTTTACGAGTCTGAAAAAGTGATAAAATTTTACTCGGTCATGTTCTCAGGTATTTACGAGCATGATAAAGAACAAAGACTAAGCTCGGGATTGTTTTCATTTTTACGCAAGCTTAAAACAAAACAAAACTATGCTTGGGATAGATTTTATTTTTACACAAGCTTAAAAACTAAACAAAATTGTGCTTGGACCTGTTTTCATTTTTACACAAGCTCGAACCAGAGGAAACTATGCTTGAGGTAGGTGGTTTCATTTTTATACAACCTTGAACCGGACAAAACTATGTGTGTGACTCCCCAACGCATTATCCATGGATGGTTGGTACTTAGCCCCCAGCTTAAGAAGCTAGTGGTTTAACTTCAGCATGGAGTCCAAAGGCTAGAAGAAATGCCCCCCAAGCTTCATTTCGTCCAACTACAAAGGTGAATGAAATGAATCTTCAAATACTAGATGAAATAATTGACTCAAATAGAGAGGGGGAACAATCTATTTCATTTTTTAACGAGCTTGACACAGAAACAGGAACTATGCTCAAGAATCCACGTTCAATCCCTCGACCGTTGTTTCATTTTTTAATGAGCTTGATACAGAAACAAGAACTATTCTTGTAAGCTTTGTTTCATTTTTAACAAGGTTGTCACAAAGACGCAAAAACTATCCTCACGGCTGGTTTCATTGTTTAACTAGCTTCAAATCAAAAAACCATGCTCAAAGCTAGTTTCATTTTTTAATGAGCTTGAAATCATAAAACTATGCTCAACACTCTCTTCTTCATCATGGCTTCTAAGAGGAAAACTCTCTATAAGGACACCATGTCAAGGGACAAAACTCGGACATGGCTTCCAAGATATCTTCACTGGACGGAATAAAAACACTCCAGAAGGAACACATGTCGAGGGTCGCGACAGGGGTAAGGAGATCAAGCTCTAAAAGACCTATCGAAGAGATCACCATGTCAATTACCGTATCCAAGTCATAAGAGACTGACATTACAATAAGAGGCTCATCTTCATCGACAGCTGAAGGCATGGGAGACAACACCACATAATTTACCTATGGAAAGGGTGATACCGACTACATATACGAACCATTTATGGAAGTCATTGAGTTGATGGTCAAGTCAGGGCCAACGAACGAAATTTGATCAATAGTCACAATTCTTCCATCGTGAGGGAAATATATCACACGAAAAAGAGTGGACACGATAGCTTTCATGGCATAGATGTAATCTCGCTCAAGGAGTAAATCGAAATCCAAGGGGTCTTGGACTACCATAACATCAATAAAGACATATTTCCCTCCCAAAGTTATGGGAAACTGAGGAAGGATTCCTAAAGGGTGATTGGTTCTTCTGTTAAAACCTAATAGATTCTTTGTAACTGTCACAAGTTGAGGATAACCCAAAGCTTGCCAAGCAATAGAGGAAAAAATACTAACGGACGAACCTTCATCTATCAACGGTTGAGGAACGTCCCTAACACAAACTTGTATTGTAATCTTGAAAGGAATGTGAGAGGGAAGACGAGGTCCGGTTAGCACACCCCAATCAAAAAGGATGGCCTCATTACTTGGAGGGGGTTCCATAGGAGAAGGAGGAATACCCCCCAACATGATAGATTCTGTATCAATGAGAAAAACTTGAGCAGCATCAGGTTCACTCTCTAGCGAGAGAGTAGGATCAACTGATAATGACATCAAATTGACCACTTGGGATTCATTCTCCAAAGGGAGAATAGGGTTGACAAGTGGAAACAGATCGACCACTAGGCTTTCACTCTTTATCGGGAGAGTGGGTTCGATCGAGGATGGGCTCGGATCGACCACTTTGTCAACAGGTTCAACAAAGTACGTGACCAGATTGACCACATGATCAACCAAACTAACCGACGAAGAGATCTCATTGATCATAACTTCAACTACATGAGGGTTGAGAGAAATCTTATGATAAGCAGTTGGAACTTGAGGCTGTGAAACAAACATTTCTTCCAGTAATTTTGAGGCTTCGTCCATACGAGGGCAAAGGTGAGTTAGATGAATCCCTTTGCATAACATACATGGGAATTTGACTCTACTTTTCTTCTTCCCAATGGTATCCCGACTAGTTGACGGGAGTTCATCAACATGTTGTTCAGAGGCCAACAACGTGGACTGGCAAGGAGTTGTAGACCATGCTTCTAATACCTTAGATAGACCAGGGCAATATTTAGGAAGATGGATACCCTTACAAATCCTACAAGGGTACTTGGGTTTACGGGTTGTTTGGGTGATCTTGGCATCATCAACACTCCAAGCACGATTATCAATAACTGGTGGTTTTCCAACATGTCCAACAATGGTTGGAGGTTTAGACCCTTGGTTATTTTTCTTCTTCTTATTCTTCCTTTTCTTCTTCTTCTTATCCACCGGGTTACTAGCTTTAGAGATCTCACTCAGTGAAGAAAA
Organism: Picea engelmannii; assembly: GCA_009831015.1. Lineage (NCBI taxonomy): Eukaryota > Viridiplantae > Streptophyta > Pinopsida > Pinales > Pinaceae > Picea > Picea engelmannii. The sequence continues at coordinate 954,328 of ML782434.1, forward strand.
TGAAATGAAAGAAGACCTTGCAAGTGAAGAAGGAGAAGAAGATCTTACCGGTGAAGAAGGTGAAGGATCAACATGAGGTTGATTCTGTTGGGGGGAAGTGCTTAAGACCAAAGCACTTGCTACATTCAGGATTACCTAAGTGGAAAACAACCATACCGGTAATCCAATTGTGAGACCTGGAAGGCTCAAAGTAGCAATGTGAGGAGGACCAATGTTTCCATAAGAAGGAAAAACAAAAGGTTCCCTTGGAAAAGGGATTCCTTCATTGGTCGTTCTGGGAACTGGCACCATTAAAACAGATCCAACCTAGATTATGCTAGGGAAAAAAAACATCACACGCTAACAATCTAGGAAGAAAACAAACAAACAAAACCTTCTCAGATGAATGCACTTGTTGGTGATGAAATCCAACGTCATGAGGACAATCTAAGAAGGGGATGAGATAGAGTGGGTGGAAAAGTTACGTTGACGACCTGTTTAATGGACTTACACCCTGGTGCAAGCTCCAACACATAATCGTGGGTATACCCTCTAAGAAGCCCAAGTGAGATTAGCCAATGTCAATTCTGGTACCGTGAAAACTTGCCCCTCCACAGTCACCTTGTGTAAAGACCCTAAAGAGATAGACCACTAAGGTTACCAGTTACAACAATGATGCCTGGGGAAGGAGTCGGCAATCCGACCCACACGCAAAGGAAAGGTATCTAGCCTGAAATCAACTCGAGAAGCTCCCACACATAATAGTGGGTATACCATCAAGTGACCCCCAATAATACGCACAATCTCTACACTAAGACCGACAAAGCAGGGTGAGTAACTCTGCCAGTCCTAATGCGACCTCGCGATTGACCCTTGTGTTAGAAGGGAGTCCCAGGAAAAAATGTAATAAGTGGATTTTACTGCTCCCTAACTCAAGATTCTATGTTTGTTTGTAGCTTTGGAAAGTTATCTTTCACACCTATTCCAAAGCCCTGCAACTAATCTAATGTAGGTTTGCTACCAGAAAATATAAAAATGTCTAATCAATTTTTATAAGCGCTTTATTTTAAGGTTCTTGTTACTCAAGAGGAAAATGGTGTGGACTAAATGATGTTTTGACCGACTCTAAACAATTGAACAAATGAGAATGCAAATATTTTATTTCGATGAAATCTATATTACGAGAAGGAGAAAACGTTTATCATTCCCATGTGCACAATGTCCCAAAATTTTATTAAATTCATAAATATCAATATCCTCAATAAATGAGCCAAAGAGACTGCACACCAATACATGATTCTTTCCCTCCCCACCCCGTCCATGAGGGGGAATTTTTTTTTAAGAATTCAAGACCAAAAATGCCAAAAACAATGCAATTTTGCTACTTCGAATGCAAAGATGCCCCCAAACTAATCCAGAGCAAGAAATTAAAATTTTTATTTCAAAGATAGCTAAAAGAAATAGAGAATCTATATAAAACAAAACAACCCAAACAAAGTTTCTCTTTTAACACGAGTTATTCAGAAAAAAGAAGTGTTATTTTCACTAAACAATTCTAAAGAAAAACAAATCTTTGTAACTAAAAGACACTCAAAACAAGAGATAAAATCTTTCAAAAGAAAACAAGCTAAAAAAAAGCAAAGATGGCTAAAATCAGATTGAAAGACTATCAAGAAGATTGTAAACAGACCATAATAAAACCCAAAAATTCACCCCAAAACCATATCTAAGATCTGGGCAAGAAAAACCATCAAAAATCAATTTTTTTCACAGTCATCGTAGGATGTAAGATGAACACAGTGTGACGATCCTACATCGTCACAGGGAAAAGAATTCCATAGAGCGACGAAGTCGCATTGTCTCTTCAAGAAAGAGTGTGACGATCCTATATCGTCGCACTGTCCTTCAAAGCAGGGTGCGACGATCAAATGAAAAAATTGAAACAAAAAATTAAAAATAAGAAGATTTTTCCAGTGAATTTAAACAGTCAAAGAGTTCATCTGGATCTCCCACTGACTTAGAAAATACAACCCAGGTAATCAAAGCAAGAAAGCAATACAAACTAGGAAAAAAAGTTGTTCCCCAGTACGGTCATCAATTTTGTTATCGGATTAATCGATAAGTGCAGACACAAACAGATCTCCCTAGTTTCAGCCCGAAACTAGAACAAAACAAGACAGTACAGTTCTCTTTCCTTAGATTTCAATTATCAAATGAGAAATGGATCTAGAACATACCTTTTAAATATCGAAGATCCAACTTCACCATTGCAATCCAAGCTCCGTCACGAGGCTTATGGAGAAATATCTGCAAAGAAGCACAAGCCAACGAAGAAAAGAATAACAAAGTCTGTTCGATATGAAACTATGTATGTGATCAAGGAATCATACAATATGGACAAATAACATTCATATAGGAAAGAAAAGAATATCTATATTAAAGAATGTGGAAGAAAGATACAACCAAATGCCTTGATGTTGTTAGGTTCCTTCCAACAATTACTTGCTTCCCACACACTTCATATCCACGGATTCTATGACTATAGATCTGAATTTCACTCACAATCTATCTTGACAAAGCAAAGCTCAAAGCCACTCTACCAAGCTAACAATCTCAAGCCAAATTTCCAATCTCAATCCAATCCATCAAACCCAAGCTAAATTTCTCCATGAGAGCTCCTCTTCTTTTATAAGCTGAAGAGGCTAAGGTGAGGAGGTTAGGATGATCCCACTAAATCAGAAAAGTGAGTAAGTCCAAACTGATTGGAGGCCACATCACCAGATAAGATTCTCCTTCTAGAAGCATCAAGAAGATGCTCGTTTTTCCCACATACGAAAATCGTCGCACCCCTAGAACTGAGCAGAGTGCAATGATGTCACAGGCCATGTTTAGTATAGCATCTGACGATCCGGGATCATCACACCCCTACAACTGGACAGGGTGCGAGGATCCTCCTTACTAGGGTTTTTTACAAAGGAAAATACAACTTCATCTCTCAGGAAAAGTTCCTCTCCCTTCTTTCCTCAGGAATTCAAGCCATTGATCCCTCTGAAGACAACTGATAGGTTTACATCATTAATGGTCATAAGGGTGACGAAAATAATGTGTAACAACCAGACCCTTCAAATCATGATTTTATGAATATTTATTTTGTTCCAAACTATTATTTTTCTCCACGGGCTATCCAATATATCTCTCTTCCAAATATGTCTCTTGTAAATTTTGGCAAAATAATGAAAATATCGAATACCTTCTTAATATTATAAAAACATTGTGAAAAGGGTTTAGAGTGAATCAACATACCCTTCAAATTATCATATTCTGAATAATACTATGGTTCCAAATTATTATGCTCCTCCACAGTGTTCCTCCGTATGTCTCTCTTGCAAGTCTCGCCCCTGAAAAATTTTGCAAAATAATGAAATAGTGAATAGCTTTTTAGTATTTAAATGACTTTATGAAATTCGATTCCCGCTCATTTTTTTATTGTTTAAAAAAATCATGCTTTGTTTTTTAACTTTTTCGACACAACGGTTCGTTTATGTAAGATGCATCGGTGTGGCCATATTACATTACGCACCAGTGTGTCCATATTAATTGACGCATCAGAGACATATAATTGTTTTTTATTAACAAAAACTCAAAACACGGTGTGGTTGATTTTTCAACACACCGGTGCTTATTGTTAATATGTGCACCGATGCATGTGTGGTTTATAAGCGCACCGATATGCTTTTAAAGTTATTTGAAATTTTATTTGCACATAAAATAATATATTAATCTCAAATTATATTTTAGTATGAATTCAAATGACTTGCAATACTTCAATATACATTTTACATTTTATTTCTCCTTATTCTTAAAAAATGGTTTCAAAACTATATTCAAACTCATATTGTGGTATGGTCCTCAAAATTTATTTTATATATGTACAAGAACATTTATTGCTAATTTTGTTGAAATGTATGGAGGAAACCTTATTATATGATCAAATGGTCAATTCTTCAAATTCTATCCCATTCCATATTGCTCAAAGTCCATCGTGGAGTTCTCCCTTTCCATCTCCAATAAGTTTAACTTATTTTATTTATGTTTCGATTATCTCATTGAATTGTTTTTTATCCATGTCAATATGAATAAAAATGTATCCAAATTTGCAAGATCCTGATTCATAATCGAGTTCAAATGTAGAAAATATTCCAATACCGGTTCAAAAACGTTGGAAGGTCTTATCAGGAGAAACATACCGCAAGTAGTTGGTAGATGAAAATGGACAATAGCTTTGCCCTGTCAATTGTGACATTCCATCTTCCATCCGCAATCCTTGGTCAGTGATTGTAATAATTGTTTCGTACAATGTAATTTGAAAAAAAAAATTATTGCATTGTGCTTACTAATATCATCAATGTACTAATGTTCAATATTTTTGAAATTAGGATTATTTTGATGATGACCGACCTACCTACCCTCTTTCGTTGCACCCCACAACAATGTCAACCCGAGAGAAGGATGCAATGACATCACAACTCAGAGAGGAAGCGTACCAAGAATGGTTGAATCAACCACCTATTTAATTCCTAGTACATCCAGATTCACCAATTAGGAATGACTACAACAATAGTAGTTCTTCAAAAGTTGGCAATGGAGACAATCAAAAATAGGTTGGTATGGAGGATTACTTACGGGATACGACTTCCATGGAGACAATGTTTGAGATGCATTCTAGAACGATGAGATAGGGGATGATGCTCATATCAATGATACCATTTTCGAAAGCCTAAAGTCTGCTTCCACCACCCCTCTCTTTGGACCTAGTGCTCGGTCAAAGTCTACCCATATTGGGACAAAAATGTTACTGTACAACGTGAAAGCAAAGTTTGGCATGTCAAATTCATGTTTCTCGGTGATATTGATGTAATTGGCTAGCAAGTTCCTTATATTAATTTTGATAAATCTTGCCACACAATCAACATTATAAATGGTTGTTTTTATAAACATTAAATGAACTTGTACATTTTTATTGCCCACTAACTGCAGGATATTCAAAGATAAGGCTCTTCCTAGTGATAATGTTTTTCCCAGTAGCTGCGAAGAGGAAAAGAAATTGTTTAAAATGTTGGGTGTTGATTATATATCATATCATGCGTGTCTGAATGATTGTATTATATATAGAGGAGAATATCCAGACAAAGAGATATGTCTGAAATGTGGGTATGATAGGTACCATAAATCAAATAAAAATGGTAAATTACATGGTCCTCCTCATAAGATATTGAGGCACATTCCTATAATCCCAAGGATTCAAAGGCTCTTCCATTGCAAAGAATTAGCTATGTTGCAAGGATGTCATACCTCGCACATAAGTGAGTTGGGAGTTATGTGAATCCCGACAGATTCAATATCCATGAAGCATATAGAGGATACAATGCCATAAAAATTAGAGGATGAAGTACGAAGTCCACAAATCAGTATAGAAATGGATGGCGTGGACCCATATTCCCTCCAAAACACTAACTATTTTGTTTGTCTTGTAGTAGTGATCAATAATAATATCCCCCCATGGTTATCCGTGAAGAATGAACATCTTATGTTGGATCTTATAGTCCCTGGTAGAAGACAAGTGAATAATATGGATGTCTTCCTACAACCATTGGTAGATGAATTGAAGGAATTATGGGAAGGAATACATGTATACAATGTATCAAGACCCATCGCAACAGAGAGGAGTTTTACATTGTATGGAATATGTGCTTACACCACACATGATTATCTAGGCTTAGGAGTTTTCTCTTGTTATTAACATATTTATTGATTTGTTTATATATGTAACAATATTTGTTTGCATATTTAATTCGTTGTGATTGACATTTTATTCTT
>ML782435.1:0-14177 GCA_009831015.1 Picea engelmannii
TCCTGATTATTCCAAGGATTTCCTAATTTTTTCTTTTGCTTCTTTTGATACAGTAGCAGCGGTCTTATTGCAGAAAAATGAGGGAGGGTGAGAGCAACCCATTTCCTTCTTCAGTAAGGCATTAAGAGATGTAGAAATTAGGTATGAGATCATGGAGAAGTAGGCTTATGCCTTGGTGAAATCTCTCAAAGCTTTCAGAGTCTATGTCTTGCACTCAAGAGTGACTGCATACGTTCCTTCAGCCTCTGTGAAGGACATCCTTATACAACCTCACATAGATGGGAGAAGAGGTAAATGGATTGCCAAGATCCTGGAGTTTGACCTGGAGATAAATCCCACCAAGTTGGTAAAAGGGAAGGGTTTAGCCAAGCTACTGGCTGAATCCAATTGCAAGGCCTTGGGGGTTAGCTTCATCAACGCTTGCTCAGGAAATCAGCAAGCTGAGTCGCCCAACACAATCTCTCAGGGTGTCTTATCACCAGCAGAATGCACCTGGTACAGAGACATTTTGTACTTTTTGCAAGAGTTGAAGCCTCCTGATGGAATGGGAAAAAGCAAGGCAAGAGATTTAAAGATCAAGGCAGTTAGATATTGCCTTATTGACCAAGTCTTGCACTGGAGAGATCCTCTAGGGGTGTTTCTGAGGTGTCTGAATCCACAGGAAGCCTAGAAAGTTATGTTTGATTTCCACAATGGCCTTTGTGGAGGGAATCATTTATGGAAGACCATATCCCAAAAAATTCTTAGGGCTGGGTACTACTGGCCCACCTTATTCACTGATGTTTGCAGAGAAGTCAGAGCTTGCATCAAATGACAAAGGTTCTCAGGAAAGAAACAACTCAAATCTCTGCCACTAAAGCTTGTAGTAGCTTCAACACCCTTTCAACAGTGGGCGTTGGATTTCATTGGGGAAATTCATCCTCCTTCAAGTGGCGAGCATAGATGGATCCTGACTGCAACAAACTATTTCGCCAAGTGGATAGAAGCTTCCCCCACCAGGAGTGCTTCACACAAGGTAATTATCATCTTCTTGGAGGATATCATAACTAGATTTGGCTGTCCCAGCAGAATTGTCACCGATAATGCTGCTTCTTTCAAGTCTGAGCCTCTGGTTAAGTTCTGTGAGCAGTTCAAGATTTCACTAATTCAATCCACTCCCTATTATCCTCAAGGAAATGGACTGGCAGAATCTTCCAATAAAAGTCTAATCAAACTCATTAAAATATTACTAGAAGACAATAAAAGGGCCTGGGATTCAAAGCTCAAATTCACTCTATGGGTCGATCGAGTGACAACAAAGAATTCCTTGGGAACCTCACCTTTTCAACTTGTTTATGGGATGGAGGCTGTGTTTCCCACTCATCTTGCTTTACATGTAGCTAAATTCTTTCAAGATCATGAAGGAGAGCTAGACCATATGGTCAGAAGGATTCATCAAGTGGTGGAAGTGCAACAGATCAGGGAGTAGGTGATGGACATAGCTCGCAGTCATCAGTAGAATATCAAGAAGGCCTTTGACAGGAAGGTCAGGAAGGAGGAATTCGATCTGGGAGATTTGGTGCTTAAGTGGGATGCACCCAGGAATGATAGGGGAAAACACAACAAGTTTGATGCCCTCTGGATCGGGCCCTTCAAAATCTCTGAAGTAGTCTTAAATAACATGTACATGTTGCAGGATTTGGAGGGTGAAGAAGTCTTTAGCAGCCTAGTAAATGGTCATTTCCTGAAGAAATGTTTTGTTTGAGCCTTAGACGGCTCCTCTGTTTTTGTAAATATTGTCTTTATTGCTTTTATGTTTAGTTTTGGCTTAATAAATGACTCCATAGCCCAACAAAAGGCAACTGGAACTGCAGAAGGAGTTCTTAGAGCATCGCAAGGATGACTCTATCCCCCATGGAGCCTAATGTTAGTGCCAATTCTTGCAAGTCATGAGCGTCGAGCACAACATGCTGAAGAAGTTCATTTCGAGCTTCAAATCAAGTGAGTGGGCATTTTGTTTTCAACGGTGAGGATCCACAGATGGAGCATATCGACGATCATCGGGTATGTTTGAGTAGCAGAGTTGCACGAGGTCTGGCACATGAGCTCATCTCTTATGGTCAAAATCACAAAATGATGAGCCATTTCGAATACCGGGACTTCAAAGGACAAAGGGGTCGCTCCTCCACTGCATTTCAAAACCCCGAAACACGAAATGCGAAAAGCGCCCAGGAGCCATTTCAACATTTCAGCTACCAGGACTTCAAAGGACAATGGGTTTCTCTCTTCCACTGCATTTCAAAACCCCGAAACGTGAAATGTGAAAAGCGCCTAGGATCCATTTCAACATTTTGGCTACTGGGACTTCAAAGGACAAAGGGGTCGCTCCTCCACTACATTTCGAAACCCCGAAACGTGAAATGCGAAAAGCGCCTAGGAGCCATTTCGACATTTTGGCTACCGGGACTTCAAAGGACAAAGGGGTCACTCCTCCATTGCATCGGGAATCCTCGAAACCCAAAACATGAAATGTAAAAGCGTCGGGGAGCCATTTTGGCATTTCGGCTACCGAGACTTCAAAGGAAAACGGGTTTCTCTCTTGAACTACATTTCGAAACCCCGAAACGTAAATGTGAAAAGCGCCCAGGAGCCATTTCGACATTTCGGCTACCAGGACTTCAAAGGACAAAGGGGTTGCTCCTCCACTGCATTGGGAATCCTCGAAACCCGAAACGCGAAATGTGAAATCGTCTGAGATCCATTTTGGCATTTCGGATACAGAGACTTCAAAGGACAACGGGTTGCTCTCTTCCATTGCATTTCGAAACCCCGAAACGCGAAATGCGAAAAGTGCCCTGTAGCAATTTCGACATTTCGGCTACCGGGACTTCAAAGGACAAAGGGGTCACTCCTCCACTGCATCGGGAATCCCTGAAACCCAAAACGCGAAATGTAAAAGCGCCCGTGAGCCATTTCGACATTTCAGCTACCGGGACCTCAAAGGACATGGGGTCTCGCTCTTCCACTGCATTTCGAAACCCCGAAACACGAACTGCGAAAAGCGCCCGGGAGCCATTTCGGCATTTCGACTACCAAGACCTCAAAGGACACGGGATCTCTCTCTTCCACTGCATTTCGAAACCCCGAAACGCAAAATGCAAAAAGCACTCGGGAGCCATTTCATCATTTAAGCTACCGAGACCTCAAAGGACATGAGGTCTCTCTCTTCCACTGCATTTCGAAACCCCAAACCACGAAATGCAAAAAGTGCCCAGGAGCCATTTCGACATTTTGGCTACCAAGACCTCAAAGGACACAGGGTCTCTCTCTTCCACTGCATTTCGAAACCCCGAAACACGAAATGCGAAAAGCACCCGGGAGCCATTTCGACATTTCGGCTACCGAGACTTCGAAGGACATGGGGTCTCTCTCTATGTTTTCAGTCTTGGCCACCCTCCATGGAAAAAGCAGTTAATGAATATTGAGCAGGTGGTTGAGACCTTAGCTCAAGCCATGAATGTAAGTCATGGAGGTTCTGGCAGGCAGTCTGCCCAAGGTCGTCCTGTGTGTAGGTTTTCCTAAAAGAGCCATGCCGATCTGATGTCTTCGACTGATCTAAAGAACCTGCGCATGCTAAGTTAGACTTTAATGTCTCACCTACCCTCCTAATGCCAAGGGGGCGAATTGCTCTGAGTATATATACTCAGTTTTTGTATTTATATAAGGATGGATGGTAGAGTAGAGCTCCCGACTGTAATGTTTTAATGAAGCACTGGTTTTCTTGGCTATGTATCTGTATATGAAATTTCCTTGTTTAATGTAAGGCAACTCTCTTTTTCATCTTGTTTTGATCTCATACTGAAAGAGTTTATGACTGAATTATTCACATGAATCGTCGTGACTGTGTTATGATAAAGGATTTATTATAGCACTGTTATATTCTTTTAGTGTTTTTGCTTTTGAATATAAGAGGTACTTGTGTTCAAAGTTTTCTTCTACAGGCTGTTGGAAGCCCAATGCCTAAAACAATCCTTCATATTTCCTTACATTAGTCTTCCTCCTACTTGCCCTTATTACAACTTACTGCCTGAAATTGAATCAAGGCCTCATCTTCTTGTGCATGCCCGACCTAGTTTCTGAGTTAAAACGATATTGTTCCGAGTTTACTTCCATCCATCACCCTTTATCAACAAATCATGACATTTAAATTGATGGGCCTAATGCTCACTCCTACCGCAATCCAGGAGTGACCTCTGATGCTAACATACACCATGGGATAAATCATTAAAAAGTTTGATAATAGGTGGCAAAGAATAATTAATGCTCATGAATGAATTAATTAAATTTAAAAAACAATTAATACTTAAAATGAGTATGAGAAACTCATGTATTAGTCATGCACATTGGAAACATGATTAATGCTTGAAGTGAGTTTGAGAATCTCACATATTATTCATTTAAGTGTAAAAAAGGGAAATTAGTTTTGAGAATCCAACTCACAAATTAGTTTCTTAATTTTAAGGGGAAATTGGTTTCCTAGTCTTAAGGAGGAAGTTAAGGGTCTCATGAGTTGGTTTGGACTCTTCCTCACTTTATTACAAGTGGTTTCCTAGTCTCAAAGAGGAAGTTAAGGGTCTCATGAGTTGGTTGAGATGCTTTCTCAATTTTTTCCTTGAGTGGTTATGAGATCCTAAATTTGTGGATCTTGTCTCCTTGGATTATGGAGACTAAGGAAACTATTTAAACTCTTTATTGGGAGAGATTTAGGAGGCTATTTTGGAGAGATCTTGGAGGAGAGAATCAAGAAATCATGCTTGTGGTTTCTAAGCCCCTTAATTGGGAGAGTTGAGCCCCCTCCATCGAGAAGAATGTAGTCCTTCTAGTGTATGAAGAAATGGCACTTATGTGAGAGCCTTGGAGCATGTGCCACATTTTGTGAGAAGATTTCATCCCTTTCAAAGGAAGGATATTACAACGATTTGTATTCCAAGCAGATCTAGAGACGTAGCCAGAAGGTACCGGTGAACTCCGTTAACAACTCGATGATCTCTTGCCTCATGTGTTGATATTTTGTCTCATGTTTTCTTATACATGTTTTTATTTCTGCAATTATGATTGTTAAATGCAGTAAGTAATGGATCATGGGACTAACACCACATTCACTAAGTTATATTCAATTTGGATTCAAGGCTCCACAAATACACATTTTCACCTTTAATATAATCAATTTCAATAGATTCAAATTGTAAATTTGACCTTTATTAAGTGGCATAGAACCAAAAGAAGATTGGTATCAGTGTCACCCCAGTTTCAGATCAAGTGGTATCAGAGCAGGATTGACAGGGATTGCAGGTGTTGAAGACAAGATAAAAAAAGCATCAAAAAGCTTGAAAACATAAACCAAAACATCCAAGCAAATAATGCAGAGAAAATAAGGCCTATTAATTCGTACAAATAGGAAATGGGTAGCTTGAATGAGCCACGGGGCTCCAAAATACCTCAAAAATAAAAGTGCACAGAATTCAACGAAAACAACACCAAGTCGAAGAGATCGATAAGATATTTCCAATGACACAAATGGAACCTCAAACGAAGTTTGGATGCAAAAGTTATGGCCATCTGAAGTTTTCAGAAAATAGGCGAATCTTGCAAAATCCGTACAGTGCTGACGTTAACATGCTGACATGGTAGCATGAGAGGCCTCTAGGTGTCATCCCTATGGATGACGTGGTAGGACGTACAATGATGCAACATCTAACTTTCTAGGTACAGTTGGCAGTATGGATACTGATGTCAGCAAGACACATGGCAGCCCTAGAGCATGACACGTGTCACTCATTTTCAACATTTTTGGGGTACAATTGGATGAATAGAAAACCACCACATGGCACCGTACGGATGCCATGTGGCAGTACAACCATGATGTGACATGATGAATGGGTGCTTATGTGGCAGTATGGATGATGATGTCATCATGACATGACGATTGATTGGGCAGTACGGTGTTTGATGTCAGCATGACGTGGCAGGTCGTCTAATGACGTGACACTGACGTACAATGACCTAGTGCTGACACATGCTGATGACATAGAAATTCGTATGATGATTTGGCACTAACGCAAGATGATGACGTGGAAAGCCATACGATGATTTGGCACTGACGCAGGCTAATGATGTGGTGCTGACCATACGCCGACTGGGCACTAGCCCTGCAATTGACTGGGTGCCACGTGGGAAAATCATAGGTTGCCACATGGAAGCCTGAATTTTCCCAAGTACAAGCATGAATTTCAAGGCACATGAGTATTTATTGCTGCAATTAATGATTGTGTGGCACACAAATCAAGGTAGAGAGCCTAGGAGGGTCCATAAGTCACAGTGACAGAATTTGATGAAAGTACAGTCGCTTTTTCATGATTTTTAACCATGAATCCAATGGTGCAGTCTATTTTGTGATCTGAGCTGCGTATTTTCATGGCTCATGGAAAAAGCCCATTTTTTCATTAATGAATGGCACATTTTTCGAGGCAGAGAGCCCAGGGGGGTCTAGGAGTCATAATGACGGAATTTGACGAAAATACAGTAATTTTTGCACAAGTTTTTTTCCATAAATTCAGTGGTGCAGTCGGAATTTGGATCCAAGTAATGGATTTTCAGGGCTCATGACTAAAGCCCACTTTTGTCATTAGTGCATAACACATTTTTTGAGGCAGAGTTACACTTTTTGTAACAGGTCGAGTTTACAATCAAAAGTTAGAAAATGACGAGATGGACCCGCTGGTGCTGTGTATGCCAAGATTTGAGAAACGCTATAAGTGCCTTGGCATGAAAACCAATGTAAGTTTTAAGCATTTATGATTTTTGCCTCTTTTTGAAAATTGCAAAAGGATGAATGTATGTTGTAGATTCTGGTGATCTTTAAGTGTTGCAGTAGGGCAACAAGATCCGAATTATTGCAGGAAATTCAGTGTTTGAGCCTTACACATAAATCAAGATGGTGTAGTAAGAGACCATTTTGACACTTCGACAGAAAGTAGTGATGCTTATAGTCAAAAGTCTCAGAATTACTAGATGAGTGTGATGATGGTGGCATTTTCCTTAATCATTATGTTGCATATGTTTGTAATGGGGGGTTTAAAAACCATAGAGTTTACCACTAGTGAACATTTGGGGGTATTCGCCTTAATGTTAATGTGTAAAAGGTTGTAATTAGCCACTCTTGAAAGTGATGATGGGAGTGAAAGGCATTTTTTCTATGCCTAAACCTTGTAATGGGTCTTGTAGCCACTGTTGAGTGAGAGACATTGTTTTGCTTGGCCTATTTTGGAAATCATTGTAAACTTATCCATGAGTGTTTATAAACTCTTGGAAAGTATGGTATTGCTTTGAAAAGTTGTAATCCATGTATTGTCAGCTACATATTTTAATTGATGCAAGTGTTGGCATTGACATCCTCATTTTGAAGTACAAAGGAGAAGGAGAAGAAGGGTGCAACCTTTTAGAGACATTTGTTATGAAGATCAAGGAATCAACTATGCATTTGAATTGGTGCAAGTGTCGACATTGACATCCTCATTCTGAAGTACAAAGGTGAAGGAGAAGAAGGGTGCAGCCTTTCAGAGACATTTGTTATGCAGATTAGGGAATTGACTGTGGATTTGCATTGATGCAAGAATTGGCATTGACATCCTCATTCTGAAGTAGAAAGGTGAATGAGAAGAAGGATGCGGCCTGTTAGAGACATTTGTTATGCATATTGAGCAGTGGGGAAGTGCATTGTGGAGTGTAAGACTCTTCTTAGAAGCTCGTTGTAGAGATTCAAGTCACAGTTTCTCTCTATACATTTGGAGGACCAAAAGTGCTTTTTGTGGGGAGGTTTGATCCAAGAGGATCTCCACATGGAAAATTCCTACTTTTCACACCATGGGATACATCATTAAAAAGTTTGATAATAGGTGGCAAAGAATAATTAATTCTCATGAATGAATTAATTCAATTGTAAAAATAATTAATACTTAAAATGAGTATGATAAACTAATGTATTAATCATGCACATTGGAAACATGATTAATGCTTGAAGTGAGTTTGATAATCTCACGTATTATTCATTTAATTGTAAAAAAGCGAAATTAGTTTTGAGAATCCAACTCACAAATTAGTTTCCTAATTTTAAGGGGAACTTGTTTTCCTAGTCTCAAGGTGGAAGTTAAGGGTCTCATGAGTTGGTTTGGACTCTTCCTCACTTTATTACAAGTGGTTTCCTAGTCTCAAGGAGGAAGTTAAGGGTTTCATGAGTTGGTTGAGATGATTTCTCATTTTTTTCCTTGAGTGGTTATGAGATCCTAAATTTGTGGATCTTGTCTCCTTGGATTATGGAGACTGTTATAGCGCAAGTTGTAGGTTGGGCAAAGCCCAACCCAACCATGGAACAAGTGCAACAACTTTGGGAATCCTACACCCAATGTCACCTCGATGTAGGTCTCTCACTTGGGGGGTGACTAAGGTCACTCTTGGGAGGCGATCCTGGAGACCCTAGGGGGAAAGGAAAGGATGAAGGGAAGTGTAAGGAGAAGTCCCCCAGAAGGTCAAGTAATGGAAGAAATGATTGGTTGGAAAAGATGAGTGAAGAGAGGTAAATGGGTACCCAGTGAAAGGATAGTTGCTGATGCACCTGTACCTGCCCGAAACACAAGAAAGACACCTTGCTTTGCTATGTGTTAGTATGGATCAATAAGTTAAGATTTCTGTCCCTAATTGCAATAGTGGATGATAGTTTGTATCAGCAAATGAAGTATCCAAATAAACATATAAGGCATAAGATCAATTGGCAATTTCATCAATGAATTTAGTAATCAATCATGACTTGAGCATATCACTTTAAGACTGAATAAAGAAAGCTGTTAGAAAATGATCTCATGTAGTAAATTATCATCCTTATGGCTGTATCATTCATTGACATGCAACAAATAAATCAACCATAAAAAAACCTCAAAGCTATCTTAAACAATGTACCCTAGCTAGTGGAATTAGTAGCTAAAAAATGGAGGAAAGTTAGGGGCTAGTTAGTGAGATATTAGCACCTAGGGTTAATGATTTTCTATAGCCTAATGGATATAGAAAACAAGTTAGTACAAAAATGATAATTTATGGAAGAAAATGGACACCCTAAGGGAATAAAAACCCCCAAGGCATCAAGGTCACTATCCAAAAGAGAAATCTTGTAAAGGTTGAATTCTCACATTTGTCGAGGAAAAAGTTTTGTATCTCCAATGCAAATTAAAATGTGATTAGTGACTTACTATTGGGTTTATGGTGTCAATGAAAAATATGGATTGGCTAAGCACTTGGGGTGTACACCCTTGTACTTACCAAGTGTAGCTAAGCCGATCTAGGAAATACCAAGAGGGTGTATGCCCTTGTACTTCTCTTGGTACAACCTTGAAAAATATATTTGACCTTGAGAAGCAAAACTTGGATTTGAAATGCTTGATCCACAAAGCCCTAGGGTTGTAAGCCCTTTTAATTCCTAGGGTTCACAAAACAAACCAAGATGACCTTGGAGGGTGTATTCCCTTATAGTTCTCCAAGGAAACTTGTAAAAAAATGACCTTTCTTATGCAAGAGAACAAACCTTGGGGAGGGTGTATGCCCTTATACTCCTCAAAGGGTTCTAACTAACAATAATTATGGAAGAAAGCAAGACAAAAGACAATAAATGAAGATTTTCCCTTACCAATTCCACAAAATATCTAGATAAAACCATAATCTTCCAAGTTAAGTCCATCCACATGCATAAGAAAGAGTCTCCAAGCACAAGAGATGAAAAAGGCCAAGAGGGCCGAAAATTTCAGACCAAGTTCTTCTCCACAAGGGAGAGTTATGTTTAAAATGAGATCTTATGATCTCTTTTTATACAAAAAATAGATAACATAGCTTGTCCACAAAATAAGGAGTAAAACACAAGATTAGGGGTCAACAACCCTAATCTTTTTTTTTTTTTAAGTAAAAAAGGATAGAACCTGTTATATTATCATTATCAAGTTACAATAATTGTTTATGATGCCAGCTGTCCCGACTAAACAGGAAACCGAGACAGCTGGGCATCCCATGCCATTTGTTTCCCAGCAAACAAAACTATCAGAGTACCATCCTACCCGAAGGAAACCAGGACTTCCAACCATTAAGTTTAAACTATATGCCAAAAAACTAGTTGCAAAATAGCTAAGATCTAACTAGGCGAAAGCCTGGTTTGGAAACAGAAAAAAATTTCTATCCAAGAACATCATTGAAACTCTTATCTGGTCAGCTCGTCCTCATCCCTGTGCTTTCGCCATCCTGCTGGAAACACGTAAGCTTGCACGCACGTTGGGCATTGCAGTTTAGGGAGAGTCCTGGAATGAGCAGCGAACAACATGTCAAGATGGTGATCAATTCGGGCAATGCAAAAGATTTGGTCGTCCAACAAACTCCGTATATCGAAGATTAGAGCGAGGTACCCTGAATTGGTGAAGGGGTGCTGGTCCTGCCAGTGGCCGTCGATGAAGGCTGAGGGAATTTTCCCTGTTGCTCCCTCACTTGCATGTGCCGGTCGGTTGGAAAGTTGGGTTGCCACCTCCATAGGTGCCTCGGGGGGTGAGTCTTTGCTTCCCTTTCTGCGGGACGTGGTCTCTTCTTCAACATAGTAGGTGGTAAAATTCTCCGCTGGGCTAGTTGCATTGGAACCAAGCAGTTTGCCTGAAGGCGGAAGCTTGTCATCTGTGCCAAAATCAGTGGGCGGATTCCAATTGTCTGGGACTGTGAACAGAGGGAGCTTGGGATAGCTTTACATGGCATCTTCCAAGGTGATCTCTTCCACGTACGCCATTGGAGGCATTCATGGTTTCTTACACCTTCGAAAGGACGCCATGGCTAACACTTGCTCAAATTTCTTCTGTCTCTGGCGGCGAGATTTGACTGTGTACCAAGCGGCACCCCTGCGTGGCTTACCTCGTGCTCTGGGCATGGTGGAGACCCTGGAGATGACCAAGGTTCCTTGCGGGTGGAAGGCTCTGCTCCAGAGCTGCAATGGGTCCGCAAACTGCTACGCTACTAAAATTGACTTTGCACTCGACGTTGCGATGGGCGAATATCGCTCAATTCTATCAAGGCGGGTGATAAGGAGGAGGACAACCGCAATCGCCATGGCCATTAAGGCTTGCTTCCAAGTGCGCCGATGCATTGTACCGAACACTTGTGCGAAGGGGCTCATTGCCTGGATTTGGCTGCACAGATTCATACTTGGTTAATGGTTGAGGGGATGGTTGCCGATGGATGTATTAATGGTGCATCTGGGCATTGTCCCGCATGGCTACGCTTTGCGACGTGGCACCCCATCCGGGGGTTGTAGATCTATGGTGGCTAAGGTTTGGCACCGAGTGGAGATGTCTGAGTCTTTTGAGATGTGGGCCTCCCAACAGAAGTGTTCGGTTTCCATTTCGACTCCTTCATTTGCTAGGAAATCCGCTGTCCTATTTGCATCCCGCTTCACATGGGAGGGTATGATGCTGAGATTGGGTTGGAGGAGGCGTGTAAAGTCCTCTAGCAATCCAGAGAGTCGTCAACTTGGTGAGATTTTTGAAGGATTGCCTCCATGAAGAATCTTAGTGATTAGCTTGATGACAATTTGAGAGTCCCCCTCCAAGATAATCTTGTGATGATATTTGTCAATAGCTGTATGGAGACCCCTCAATAATCCTATTAGCTCTGCCACATTGTTGGTTGTTTCTCCTAGGAAGCCAACAACTAGACAAAGGATCTTGCCATTGGAATTTCTGAGTACTGCTCCATATCCCGCTGGTCCTGGGTTGCCTTTGGAAGCCCCATCAAAGTTTATCTTTATGAAGTTTGCTAGAGGGGGGGACCATGTGGTTGGCCGTCAGGATTTTTCGAATGACTTATGGTTGAGTTTTTATTTGCATGCATTAATTAACCATTGAGAAACTTAACGAAAGAACGAGAAGAGAGAATGCATTATACAACCATAGACATATATGCAAATCTGAAATGCAATGAAAAGCAGCAAACCATAATACACAGGTTGATAACGGAGTTCGGCACAACTTTGCCTACGTCTCCGGGCCTTTTCTCTGTGGGGGAGGCTTCTTTATTTCTTTTTGAAAGCTTAATGGTACATGATTACAATGCCGAATGGCTTCCAGACTGATCTGGTCATGTTCGCCCAGATCTCTAGAATCTTGCACAACTTACGACACCTGAAATGGATGTCCGAAGCTCTCAGAAATCGTCCGACAGCATCTCCTCCTCAACGGTCTCCCTGCCTCAAACTGGCTTTGACTTGGCTTGCCTCAGCATCTCTGCTCTGAATTGCTCTCCAAAGATGTCCCCTTGGCTTCAAAATGGCCTTGGTTAAATAGTGGGGAGTTAGTTGTCCATCTCCAACTTCCTCCATGAATTTAGGCTCTAAAAATGCCCAATAACCCTTAAAAATGGATTAATTACATTAAATTTAATCAAAAAGTGGTTAAAAACTCACTTTGCAACCATAATATAGTTAAAAAAATGGGCGCTAGCCCTCTTTGGCCTAGCGCGCGCCCCTTTAAGTGGTCATATGAGTATTAATATGGCCAACCGTAGCCTTTTGGGCTAGCGCTGGCCCTTAACCCTTTCGCGCTCGGTCACATTGCATAGGCATAGGCACCAGGGCTTAACCGTTAATAACCATTTAAACCACATATTTAATCAATGGTCATTTATATAATAACTATGGGTCAAGTGATATAATCCCACGCAAAATATTCAACCCTCCTTGCCAATGGTCGTATGCGGGAACAATGAAACCGGGGTCGGGGCTAAGCCCCGACCCGACCCCCCGCGGTTTACACATAAACCAAACTTTAAATACAATTAAGCCCGTTCATAAAACAAGTCACAAACAATGGTGCAACGGTCGGGCGGACGGTGGTAAGGCTTAGCGTGGAGGGGAGGTCCAGGGTTTGAATCCCTCGGGCCCCAAATTTTTTTGATATAGCCCTCATTGGCTAAACCCGGGGTGCCACGTGGCAGCCCGTGATTGGGCCACGTGGCACCTTTCCAACCAATCGCTGAATGCCATGTGTCGGTCTCTGATTCGTCCACATCTGCCGCCACGTCAACTGCCACGTTGGAAGTCGTACACTCTATCATCTGTGCCATGTCATCTGCCGTACGCCCAGTCAGCACTGCCACGTCATCTGCTGACGTCATCCGTGCCACGTGTCACCCTTCCAGTGGTGACACGTGTCACTCCAGGATTGGTCCAAGTGCGCGCCAAAAATGCCAAATCAGCCTGCCACGTGTCACGCTCTGGAGCCACCACATGTCCTGTACGGAATCTTCCATGTGTCATCGTACGGACCTGCCACGTGTCCTGTACGGACTGACACGTGTCCTGTACGGACTGTACGGACAGGTACAGTCAACATCCAAAATTTTGCCTGTTTGGCTTGGCGAACATAATGCAATATCTTCTCCATACGGACTCCGTTTGACAAAAAAATGATACCACCAGAATCAGGAAGACGAGCCGGATGCAATGGTGTTGGTTTCGTCGGATTCCGAGCACTTTCATTTTTGAGCATTTTTCATGCCCTGACAGGCTTCTGAATCCGATTTCGGATCACACCTCCCCACAATAAGACCTTTTGGTCCCCAAAAGGTTACTGATCAGTCAACAAGCTTGGGATAGGCCACCCAGCTTGCTCTCTGTCTCTGAACTCTGTCCTGTGCACCTGTCTCATCACGATCATCTGTAACACAATCATGACAACTAACAGTATATTGTTAGCCATTGCAACCATGTCACACCTTACTGAAGCTACTATCATCCATGTAGAAAACATTGCTAATGACAGTATCAAGAGGACGACTGCAAACAAGCTGATATACTTTAAATATTTGCATGACATGAGCTTATCTTGAGGCAACCTATGATTGACAACCATATCTTGTTCTTGCTTAAGATCAATTACTTCATTTGAAACAACTACATTCGTTCACTGTTCCCCTGTTTGAGGTGTGTTAACACGATGAGCATGAACCACATAATCATGACCTGCTTTAGTGAACTGATATTGATTCTTAGTTCTGTAGAAGATTGCCTTACGATCAAACAAGTATGGACTACCTAAGATCATCCCACATTCTCTTAATGACACAACATC
>ML782435.1:23195-55141 GCA_009831015.1 Picea engelmannii
TTTCTCTTTTGGATAGTGACCTTGATGCCTTGGGGGTTTTTATTCCCTTAGGGTGTCCATTTTCTTCCATAAATTATCATTTTTGTACTAACTTGTTTTCTATATCCATTAGGCTATAGAAAATCATTAACCCTAGGTGCTAATATCTCACTAACTAGCCCCTAACTTTCCTCCATTTTTTAGCTACTAATTCCACTAGCTAGGGTACATTGTTTAAGATAGCTTTGAGGTTTTTTTATGGTTGATTTATTTGTTGCATGTCAATGAATGATACAGCCATAAGGATGATAATTTACTACATGAGATCATTTTCTAACAGCTTTCTTTATTCAGTCTTAAAGTGATATGCTCAAGTCATGATTGATTACTAAATTCATTGATGAAATTGCCAATTGATCTTATGCCTTATATGTTTATTTGGATACTTCATTTGCTGATACAAACTATCATCCACTATTGCAATTAGGGACAGAAATCTTAACTTATTGATCCATACTAACACATAGCAAAGCAAGGTGTCTTTCTTGTGTTTCGGGCAGGTACAGGTGCATCAGCAACTATCCTTTCACTGGGTACCCATTTACCTCTCTTCACTCATCTTTTCCAACCAATCATTTCTTCCATTACTTGACCTTCTGGGGGACTTCTCCTTACACTTCCCTTCATCCTTTCCTTTCCCCCTAGGGTCTCCAGGATCGCCTCCCAAGAGTGACCTTAGTCACCCCCCAAGTGAGAGACCTACATCGAGGTGACATTGGGTGTAGGATTCCCAAAGTTGTTGCACTTGTTCCATGGTTGGGTTGGGCTTTGCCCAACCTACAACTTGCGCTATAACAGTCTCCATAATCCAAGGAGACAAGATCCACAAATTTAGGATCTCATAACCACTCAAGGAAAAAAATGAGAAATCATCTCAACCAACTCATGAAACCCTTAACTTCCTCCTTGAGACTAGGAAACCACTTGTAATAAAGTGAGGAAGAGTCCAAACCAACTCATGAGACCCTTAACTTCCACCTTGAGACTAGGAAAACAAGTTCCCCTTAAAATTAGGAAACTAATTTGTGAGTTGGATTCTCAAAACTAATTTCGCTTTTTTACAATTAAATGAATAATACGTGAGATTATCAAACTCACTTCAAGCATTAATCATGTTTCCAATGTGCATGATTAATACATTAGTTTATCATACTCATTTTAAGTATTAATTATTTTTACAATTGAATTAATTCATTCATGAGAATTAATTATTCTTTGCCACCTATTATCAAACTTTTTAATGATGTATCCCATGGTGTGAAAAGTAGGAATTTTCCATGTGGAGATCCTCTTGGATCAAACCTCCCCACAAAAAGCACTTTTGGTCCTCCAAATGTATAGAGAGAAACTGTGACTTGAATCTCTACAACGAGCTTCTAAGAAGAGTCTTACACTCCACAATGCACTTCCCCACTGCTCAATATGCATAACAAATGTCTCTAACAGGCCGCATCCTTCTTCTCATTCACCTTTCTACTTCAGAATGAGGATGTCAATGCCAATTCTTGCATCAATGCAAATCCACAGTCAATTCCCTAATCTGCATAACAAATGTCTCTGAAAGGCTGCACCCTTCTTCTCCTTCACCTTTGTACTTCAGAATGAGGATGTCAATGTCGACACTTGCACCAATTCAAATGCATAGTTGATTCCTTGATCTTCATAACAAATGTCTCTAAAAGGTTGCACCCTTCTTCTCCTTCTCCTTTGTACTTCAAAATGAGGATGTCAATGCCAACACTTGCATCAATTAAAATATGTAGCTGACAATACATGGATTACAACTTTTCAAAGCAATACCATACTTTCCAAGAGTTTATAAACACTCATGGATAAGTTTACAATGATTTCCAAAATAGGCCAAGCAAAACAATGTCTCTCACTCAACAGTGGCTACAAGACCCATTACAAGGTTTAGGCATAGAAAAAATGCCTTTCACTCCCATCATCACTTTCAAGAGTGGCTAATTACAACCTTTTACACATTAACATTAAGGCGAATACCCCCAAATGTTCACTAGTGGTAAACTCTATGGTTTTTAAACCCCCCATTACAAACATATGCAACATAATGATTAAGGAAAATGCCACCATCATCACACTCATCTAGTAATTCTGAGACTTTTGACTATAAGCATCACTACTTTCTGTCGAAGTGTCAAAATGGTCTCTTACTACACCATCTTGATTTATGTGTAAGGCTCAAACACTGAATTTCCTGCAATAATTCGGATCTTGTTGCCCTACTGCAACACTTAAAGATCACCAGAATCTACAACATACATTCATCCTTTTGCAATTTTCAAAAAGAGGCAAAAATCATAAATGCTTAAAACTTACATTGGTTTTCATGCCAAGGCACTTATAGCGTTTCTCAAATCTTGGCATACACAGCACCAGCGGGTCCATCTCGTCATTTTCTAACTTTTGATTGTAAACTCGACCTGTTACAAAAAGTGTAACTCTGCCTCAAAAAATGTGTTATGCACTAATGACAAAAGTGGGCTTTAGTCATGAGCCCTGAAAATCCATTACTTGGATCCAAATTCCGACTGCACCACTGAATTTATGGAAAAAAACTTGTGCAAAAATTACTGTATTTTCGTCAAATTCCGTCATTATGACTCCTAGACCCCCCTGGGCTCTCTGCCTCGAAAAATGTGCCATTCATTAATGAAAAAATGGGCTTTTTCCATGAGCCATGAAAATACGCAGCTCAGATCACAAAATAGACTGCACCATTGGATTCATGGTTAAAAATCATGAAAAAGCGACTGTACTTTCATCAAATTCTGTCACTGTGACTTATGGACCCTCCTAGGCTCTCTACCTTGATTTGTGTGCCACACAATCATTAATTGCAGCAATAAATACTCATGTGCCTTGAAATTCATGCTTGTACTTGGGAAAATTCAGGCTTCCATGTGGCAACCTATGATTTTCCCACGTGGCACCCAGTCAATTGCAGGGCTAGTGCCCAGTCGGCGTATGGTCAGCACCACATCATTAGCCTGCGTCAGTGCCAAATCATCGTATGGCTTTCCACGTCATCATCTTGCGTTAGTGCCAAATCATCATACGAATTTCTATGTCATCAGCATGTGTCAGCACTAGGTCATTGTACGTCAGTGTCACGTCATTAGACGACCTGCCACGTCATGCTGACATCAAACACCGTACTGCCCAATCAATCGTCATGTCATGATGACATCATCATCCATACTGCCACATAAGCACCCATTCATCATGTCACATCATGGTTGTACTGCCACATGGCATCCGTACGGTGCCATGTGGTGGTTTTCTATTCATCCAATTGTACCCCAAAAATGTTGAAAATGAGTGACACGTGTCATGCTCTAGGGCTGCCATGTGTCTTGCTGACATCAGTATCCATACTGCCAACTGTACCTAGAAAGTTAGATGTTGCATCATTGTACGTCCTACCACGTCATCCATAGGGATGACACCTAGAGGCCTCTCATGCTACCATGTCAGCATGTTAACGTCAGCACTGTACGGATTTTGCAAGATTCGCCTATTTTCTGAAAACTTCAGATGGCCATAACTTTTGCATCCAAACTTCGTTTGAGGTTCCATTTGTGTCATTGGAAATATCTTATCGATCTCTTCGACTTGGTGTTGTTTTCGTTGAATTCTGTGCACTTTTATTTTTGAGGTATTTTGGAGCCCCGTGGCTCATTCAAGCTACCCATTTCCTATTTGTACGAATTAATAGGCCTTATTTTCTCTGCATTATTTGCTTGGATGTTTTGGTTTATGTTTTCAAGCTTTTTGATGCTTTTTTTATCTTGTCTTCAACACCTGCAATCCCTGTCAATCCTGCTCTGATACCACTTGATCTGAAACTGGGGTGACACTGATACCAATCTTCTTTTGGTTCTATGCCACTTAATAAAGGTCAAATTTACAATTTGAATCTATTGAAATTGATTATATTAAAGGTGAAAATGTGTATTTGTGGAGCCTTGAATCCAAATTGAATATAACTTAGTGAATGTGGTGTTAGTCCCATGATCCATTACTTACTGCATTTAACAATCATAATTGCAGAAATAAAAACATGTATAAGAAAACATGAGACAAAATATCAACACATGAGGCAAGAGATCATCGAGTTGTTAACGGAGTTCACCGGTACCTTCTGGCTACGTCTCTAGATCTGCTTGGAATACAAATCGTTGTAATATCCTTCCTTTGAAAGGGATGAAATCTTCTCACAAAATGTGGCACATGCTCCAAGGCTCTCACATAAGTGCCATTTCTTCATACACTAGAAGGACTACATTCTTCTCGATGGAGGGGGCTCAACTCTCCCAATTAAGGGGCTTAGAAACCACAAGCATGATTTCTTGATTCTCTCCTCCAAGATCTCTCCAAAATAGCCTCCTAAATCTCTCCCAATAAAGAGTTTAAATAGTTTCCTTAGTCTCCATAATCCAAGGAGACAAGATCCACAAATTTAGGATCTCATAACCACTCAAGGAAAAAATTGAGAAAGCATCTCAACCAACTCATGAGACCCTTAACTTCCTCTTTGAGACTAGGAAACCACTTGTAATAAAGTGAGGAAGAGTCCAAACCAACTCATGAGACCCTTAACTTCCTCCTTAAGACTAGGAAACCAATTTCCCCTTAAAATTAAGAAACTAATTTGTGAGTTGGATTCTCAAAACTAATTTCCCTTTTTTACACTTAAATGAATAATATGTGAGATTCTCAAACTCACTTCAAGCATTAATCATGTTTCCAATGTGCATGACTAATACATGAGTTTCTCATACTCATTTTAAGTATTAATTGTTTTTTAAATTTAATTAATTCATTCATGAGCATTAATTATTCTTTGCCACCTATTATCAAACTTTTTAATGATTTATCCCATGGTGTATGTTAGCATCAGAGGTCACTCCTGGATTGCGGTAGGAGTGAGCATTAGGCCCATCAATTTAAATGTCATGATTTGTTGATAAAGGGTGATGGATGGAAGTAAACTCGGAACAATATCGTTTTAACTCAGAAACTAGGTCGGGCATGCACAAGAAGATGAGGCCTTGATTCAATTTCAGGCAGTAAGTTGTAATAAGGGCAAGTAGGAGGAAGACTAATGTAAGGAAATATGAAGGATTGTTTTAGGCATTGGGCTTCCAACAGCCTGTAGAAGAAAACTTTGAACACAAGTACCTCTTATATTCAAAAGCAAAAACACTAAAAGAATATAACAGTGCTATAATAAATCCTTTATCATAACACAGTCACGACGATTCATGTGAATAATTCAGTCATAAACTCTTTCAGTATGAGATCAAAACAAGATGAAAAAGAGAGTTGCCTTACATTAAACAAGGAAATTTCATATACAGATACATAGCCAAGAAAACCAGTGCTTCATTAAAACATTACAGTCGGGAGCTCTACTCTACCATCCATCCTTATATAAATACAAAAACTGAGTATATATACTCAGAGCAATTCGCCCCCTTGGCATTAGGAGGGTAGGTGAGACATTAAAGTCTAACTTAGCATGCGCAGGTTCTTTAGATCAGTCGAAGACATCAGATCGGCATGGCTCTTTTAGGAAAACCTACACACAGGACGACCTTGGGCAGACTGCCTGCCAGAACCTCCATGACTTACATTCATGGCTTGAGCTAAGGTCTCAACCACCTGCTCAATATTCATTAACTGCTTTTTCCATGGAGGGTGGCCAAGACTGAAAACATAGAGAGAGACCCCATGTCCTTCGAAGTCTCGGTAGCCGAAATGTCGAAATGGCTCCCGGGTGCTTTTCGCATTTCGTGTTTCGGGGTTTCGAAATGCAGTGGAAGAGAGAGACCCTGTGTCCTTTGAGGTCTTGGTAGCCAAAATGTCGAAATGGCTCCTGGGCACTTTTTGCATTTCGTGGTTTGGGGTTTCGAAATGCAGTGGAAGAGAGAGACCTCATGTCCTTTGAGGTCTCGGTAGCTTAAATGATGAAATGGCTCCCGAGTGCTTTTTGCATTTTGCGTTTCGGGGTTTCGAAATGCAGTGGAAGAGAGAGATCCCGTGTCCTTTGAGGTCTTGGTAGTCGAAATGCCGAAATGGCTCCCGGGCGCTTTTCGCAGTTCGTGTTTCGGGGTTTCGAAATGCAGTGGAAGAGCGAGACCCCATGTCCTTTGAGGTCCCGGTAGCTGAAATGTCGAAATGGCTCACGGGCGCTTTTACATTTCGCGTTTTGGGTTTCAGGGATTCCCGATGCAGTGGAGGAGTGACCCCTTTGTCCTTTGAAGTCCCGGTAGCCGAAATGTCGAAATTGCTACAGGGCACTTTTCGCATTTCGCGTTTCGGGGTTTCGAAATGCAATGGAAGAGAGCAACCCGTTGTCCTTTGAAGTCTCTGTATCCGAAATGCCAAAATGGATCTCAGACGATTTCACATTTCGCGTTTCGGGTTTCGAGGATTCCCAATGCAGTGGAGGAGCAACCCCTTTGTCCTTTGAAGTCCTGGTAGCCGAAATGTCGAAATGGCTCCTGGGCGCTTTTCACATTTACGTTTCGGGGTTTCGAAATGTAGTTCAAGAGAGAAACCCGTTTTCCTTTGAAGTCTCGGTAGCCGAAATGCCAAAATGGCTCCCCGACGCTTTTACATTTCATGTTTTGGGTTTCGAGGATTCCCGATGCAATGGAGGAGTGACCCCTTTGTCCTTTGAAGTCCCGGTAGCCAAAATGTCGAAATGGCTCCTAGGCGCTTTTCGCATTTCACGTTTCGGGGTTTCGAAATGTAGTGGAGGAGCGACCCCTTTGTCCTTTGAAGTCCCAGTAGCCAAAATGTTGAAATGGATCCTAGGCGCTTTTCACATTTCACGTTTCGGGGTTTTGAAATGCAGTGGAAGAGAGAAACCCATTGTCCTTTGAAGTCCTGGTAGCTGAAATGTTGAAATGGCTCCTGGGCGCTTTTCGCATTTCGTGTTTCGGGGTTTTGAAATGCAGTGGAGGAGCGACCCCTTTGTCCTTTGAAGTCCCGGTATTCGAAATGGCTCATCATTTTGTGATTTTGACCATAAGAGATGAGCTCATGTGCCAGACCTCGTGCAACTCTGCTACTCAAACATACCCGATGATCGTCGATATGCTCCATCTGTGGATCCTCACCGTTGAAAACAAAATGCCCACTCACTTGATTTGAAGCTCGAAATGAACTTCTTCAGCATGTTGTGCTCGACGCTCATGACTTGCAAGAATTGGCACTAACATTAGGCTCCATGGGGGATAGAGTCATCCTTGCGATGCTCTAAGAACTCCTTCTGCAGTTCCAGTTGCCTTTTGTTGGGCTATGGAGTCATTTATTAAGCCAAAACTAAACATAAAAGCAATAAAGACAATATTTACAAAAACAGAGGAGCCGTCTAAGGCTCAAACAAAACATTTCTTCAGGAAATGACCATTTACTAGGCTGCTAAAGACTTCTTCACCCTCCAAATCCTGCAACATGTACATGTTATTTAAGACTACTTCAGAGATTTTGAAGGGCCCGATCCAGAGGGCATCAAACTTGTTGTGTTTTCCCCTATCATTCCTGGGTGCATCCCACTTAAGCACCAAATCTCCCAGATCGAATTCCTCCTTCCTGACCTTCCTGTCAAAGGCCTTCTTGATATTCTACTGATGACTGCGAGCTATGTCCATCACCTACTCCCTGATCTGTTGCACTTCCACCACTTGATGAATCCTTCTGACCATATGGTCTAGCTCTCCTTCATGATCTTGAAAGAATTTAGCTACATGTAAAGCAAGATGAGTGGGAAACACAGCCTCCATCCCATAAACAAGTTGAAAAGGTGAGGTTCCCAAGGAATTCTTTGTTGTCACTCGATCGACCCATAGAGTGAATTTGAGCTTTGAATCCCAGGCCCTTTTATTGTCTTCTAGTAATATTTTAATGAGTTTGATTAGACTTTTATTGGAAGATTCTGCCAGTCCATTTCCTTGAGGATAATAGGGAGTGGATTGAATTAGTGAAATCTTGAACTGCTCACAGAACTTAACCAGAGGCTCAGACTTGAAAGAAGCAGCATTATCGGTGACAATTCTGCTGGGACAGCCAAATCTAGTTATGATATCCTCCAAGAAGATGATAATTACCTTGTGTGAAGCACTCCTGGTGGGGGAAGCTTCTATCCACTTGGCGAAATAGTTTGTTGCAGTCAGGATCCATCTATGCTCGCCACTTGAAGGAGGATGAATTTCCCCAATGAAATCCAACGCCCACTGTTGAAAGGGTGTTGAAGCTACTACAAGCTTTAGTGGCAGAGATTTGAGTTGTTTCTTTCCTGAGAACCTTTGTCATTTGATGCAAGCTCTGACTTCTCTGCAAACATCAGTGAATAAGGTGGGCCAGTAGTACCCAGCCCTAAGAATTTTTTGGGATATGGTCTTCCATAAATGATTCCCTCCACAAAGGCCATTGTGGAAATCAAACATAACTTTCTAGGCTTCCTGTGGATTCAGACACCTCAGAAACACCCCTAGAGGATCTCTCCAGTGCAAGACTTGGTCAATAAGGCAATATCTAACTGCCTTGATCTTTAAATCTCTTGCCTTGCTTTTTCCCATTCCATCAGGAGGCTTCAACTCTTGCAAAAAGTACAAAATGTCTCTGTACCAGGTGCATTCTGCTGGTGATAAGACACCCTGAGAGATTGTGTTGGGCGACTCAGCTTGCTGATTTCCTGAGCAAGCGTTGATGAAGCTAACCCCCAAGGCCTTGCAATTGGATTCAGCCAGTAGCTTGGCTAAACCCTTCCCTTTTACCAACTTGGTGGGATTTATCTCCAGGTCAAACTCCAGGATCTTGGCAATCCATTTACCTCTTCTCCCATCTATGTGAGGTTGTATAAGGATGTCCTTCACAGAGGCTGAAGGAACGTATGCAGTCACTCTTGAGTGCAAGACATAGACTCTGAAAGCTTTGAGAGATTTCACCAAGGCATAAGCCTACTTCTCCATGATCTCATACCTAATTTCTACATCTCTTAATGCCTTACTGAAGAAGGAAATGGGTTGCTCTCACCCTCCCTCATTTTTCTGCAATAAGACCGCTGCTACTGTATCAAAAGAAGCAAAAGAAAAAATTAGGAAATCCTTGGAATAATCAGGAYTGATCAACACAGGTGCCTCAGTCAATGCTCTTTTTATTTGGATGAAAGACTCCCTAGGTTCAGCAGTCCATTTTACTTATTTTCCCTTTCTGAGCATGGATGTGATGTGTTTCACCAACTCAGCAAAATTTGAGATGAATCTCCTCAGAAAATTAATCTTCCCTAAAAAAATATTGAACTTCCTTTATAAACCTAGGAAGTGACAGGGTTTGAATTGCCTCTACCCTACTGGGATCAATTCTCACTCCCTCTGCTGATACTATTTGGCCTAACAGTTTCCCCTCCTTCATAGAAAACAAAGATTTCTTGGGATTTAAGGAAATGCCAAACCTTTGGCACTTCAAGAAAACTTTCCTCAAGTGACAGCGGTGCTCTTTATCGGGCCTAGAGAAGACTGTGATGTCATCCTAATATATCACCACAAACTGATCTTTCTCTCTGATGAAGGTTATGTATATGGCTCGCTAAAATGTTGCTCCTGCATTCATTAATCCAAAAGGAATTTTGGCATACATGAATGTGCCCCAAGGAGTAGTGAAGGTTGTTTTTTCTCTATCCTCAGACATGACTGATATCTTATTACAGCCAGAAAAACCATCAATCATGGATATCCTAGATGCACCAGTTACCCTCTGCAATATGTGTTCCATGTTGAGCAAGGGATAGTTGTCTTTCCTTGAGCTCCTGTTCAGGTTCCTGAAATCAACACAGAGCCTGATTTCTCCACTTTTCTTCCTCACCGGGACCAAATTGGCTACCCACTCGGAATATCTCAAGGGGACAATTATTTGGGCATCTAACAACTTCTTCACTTCTCTCTCCATGACAAGCAACAACATGGGATTTATCTGTCTTAGCTTCTGCCTAAATGGATTAGCCTCTTCCTTCAGTGGGATCTTGTGTTCAATGACAGATATGTCATATGTCTTGAGGTCTTCATAGGTCCATGCAAACACATCGAAAAATTCCCTTAATAACTAGGTATATTCGGCCCTCTTCTCTTTGGTCAAACCTCTTGACAACTTGACAAACTTAGGCTCCTCCTGTGTGTCGATATTGCATTATGTTGTATCAACATCTCCATTTGAAACCCTACCCTTTACTGCCACATCATTTCCATCGAACAGTCTTTCTAAAGGGACCAATCCCTTCAGAATGTGATTGCTAGGCAGATGAATAATATGGTGATTAGAGATTTTATTTAAAAATACCTCGGGGTGAGGGTGACTTTCGAGCTAAGGATCCTGATCAATGTGCAATGCAGAAAATTCATCGACGGACTGAAGAAATTTTTTTATTTATAGATCATCTTCGAATACCTTCCAATGCTTGATATTGTCCAAAACATATGGCCTATATCTTATCTCAACCTCATATTTGATCTTAGGCGACAAAGGGATCTTGAATAGACTAGCTGAGATAGCTAAGGAATCGGCCAAAGTATTTTCCTCTCTTGGAATAAAAGAAATGTTGAAAGCTAAGAAGAAATTATCAATCAGGTCCCACACTTCATTTTTGAAACTCCTGAGCCGAGGATGCTTAGCCCAATAAGCATTTCTAACTTGTTGGATTATCAACTCAGCATCTCCGAACACTGCTACCTCCTTAATTCCTATTTCTTTTGCAGCCCTCATACCCATAACAAGAGTTTCATATTCTGCCACATTATTGGTAGCTTCAAATTCTAGCTTGTATGACAGGGATATGGTTTCCTGCCAAGGGGACACAAGGGCTACTCCAGCACCAGCGCCTTCGCTAGAAGAAGCTCCGTCGAAGAACATTTTCCAAACAGAGGTGGTTGAAGGAGGTGTCTCGTGATTAAATATGGGTAGCTTTCTGATTTGAAAATGGACTTCAGGAGTCTCAGTGATCTGTAATAAACTAGACCCCAAATCAGTGTCAAGTGCAAAGATGGGGTGATTAGTGGGGTCTGCTTCGTCACTGACAATGTAGGCCAGTTGAGCTTCTCTATACAACCTCATGTGTTCCCCTCCAAAGAATGGAACAGTGGCATATGTGAGATCCATCTGTAATGTTCCTCCAAGTTTTTTAATCCAAGATCTTGACAACAACATGTCGAACTTGGGGGGACCATCAGCTACTACAATGTCCATGACCACACTCTTCATTGGCAGTTGAAATAAAGAGACCACCAAGTCTTTGATGAATCCAAGGCATTGCACCCTCCTTGAATCAAAAGAGTACAAATTGTGATAAGCCTTTGTCACTTCCAGTCCCAATTCTTCCATGACTATTTTGGGCATAAGGTTGTGGGAAGTTCTTGAATCCATGAGCCAATTATGCAGCACCTTATCATGTATGTTTAGGGATGTGTAGAAGGGAGGGGATGAATCATCTCTGTCTTCTACCATGGGACCTAGGACGACTGCTGAATTTTCATCTTGAAGATTTACTGAGTCTATAGAAGGCTGGGGGGACTCAGAATGTAGCATCTTGGAGAGGGACATTTTGAATCTTCATTTTGAATCTTCATTTTTAACGGGAATTCTAATATTTTGAATTTCATGCTCAAAACTAAAGGAGGAAAGAGGCTTAGGAGATTCCCTTACCTCAGAGACAGGTTCTTTGGCTGTTGGCGAAGTATTCTAAGTTTTATTTTCTTTAGTAGTGATTGTTGCAGGCTTAATAGGTCTTTCCACTATGAGGGGTTGATCATGGCTATCACAATTTCCTTCTTTCTTCTTTGACCTAAGATGATATCCGTTAGGAGTTTTGTTGGTCTTTTCCCCTTTACCCAACTCATTGACTTGAATTTTCATAAGGGATCCTTCATATGCAGATTGAGTCAAATGGGGAAAAGGGGAAGTGTCTTCAATATAGTGAATTTCGGGGTCGATCTCATCTATCTCTTCTCCTTCCTCATGAGCAACTAGGCTATTTTGGAGAGGGGTTTGAATGCTCTGATCATCTCTGTCTTTGCTCCTTTGTTCCTTGGGCAAAGCCTATAGCACATTGTTGCTAGGCCTTCTGAAGCCTCTGTTATCAGTATTTTAGGGATTTATGTACATGGGCTTCCCTTCTAACTCCCACCTTTCCATTCTAGCCAAAAGTGATTTTATCACTTTAGTTACCTCATCCACCTAAAAGGGAAGGGGAGAGGAATTGGATGGGGAGGCTTCAGGTCTCTTCCTGGATATGTCTCTATCAGCCTTATTCCTGAGTCGGTCAATAGCCAATATGTTAGATTCTACTTCCACGGCTGCATCCTGCATGTGAGCCAGAGTAGTTTCTCTCCTTTCCCTCAACAAAAGGAAGAAATCGGGATCAAAAGCGCTAGCATAAGTGATTTTATCAGAGGCTTCTAAGGGCTTTATTTCAGTGGGGATCTTATTGTACATTTTATTGAATCTCTTGGAGAAGTCAGAGACAGACTCTCCTTCCTTTCTCTTCAAAGACTCAAACTCTGTCATGTAATACATGAAGTCTTTTTTGTCTCCCCACTATCTCAAAAAATCATTATCCAAAGCCTCAATCCCATTGATAGATCCAGGAGGCAGGGCCCTAAACCACTTTCTAGCCTCACCTTCAAGGCTATGGATGAAAATCATCATCCATACGTCTGCATGCATGATAACATGATCATCTGTAAAACTATAAAAGGCTTCAAGGTGTTCTTCTGCAGCTATGTCCCCTTCGCCTGTAAACTTGGGCAGCTGCTTATGGTAGCCATCTGTTGGAAGGGCATTGAGAGGCTGAGGTAACAAAAGGGGAGCATACATGGTAGCTATTATAGCCTCCATTTTTGTCATGGGGGGATTTGCTCCTGCCATAGGAATATTAGGTGGAGGAGAACTCAGAGGAGAAGGAGCTCGAATAGGGGATACTGAAAATGAGCTTCCAGGTAGAAGGGGAAACAATGGAGGATTCAGAGAGAAGGCTAAAGGGCTTGAGTCAGCAGATGCTTCTCTCTGTGCAGTAGTAGCAACAGTAACAAGAGGAGGAGTGGTAAATATAGGGGTGGGGAAATATTTTGTGGTCCAGAGTCTACACCAAGGTACATCTTCAGGGGAAAAGGGAGTGACAAGGATTTCTCCCTCCAATCCTAGACCAGGAGGGGAAAACGCAACAGGAACACTTCCGAAATTCAGGAAATGGGAAACTTTGGAAAAAGGTCTGCTAGAAATCTGATAAGAAGAAAATGGAGTTTCTACAGAAGGAGATGGTGAATTACCTGGTTCATCCGTGGAAGTTTCTCCTTCAGAGGCCTTTCCTTTTCTGAAAATCACCTCCGGATCATCTTCAGGTGTAGCTAGAGGCAGTTGTGGATGGGACCGCATGTGTCTACCTCTGGAAGCCGCAACTAAAACAACAGGTTTGCCACAATGGAGTTGTCAGTGCACATTAGCAATCTCGTAGGGCTCTGATGCCTAATGCACCTTCAGAATCAGAGGCTCGATGTCGTTCAATCCTAGGGAAAATTTTCAACTTCATCCCCGAAAACGGTGCCAGAAATGTTAGCGTCAGAGGTCACTCCTGTATTGCGGCAGGAGTGAGCCTGAGGCCCATCAGTTTAAATGTCACGATTTGTTGATAAAGGGTGATGGATGGAAGTAAACTCGAAACAATATCGTTCTAACTCGGAAACTAGGTCGGGCATACACAAGCAGATGAGGCCTTGATTCAATTTCAGGCAGTAAGTTACAATAAGGGCAAGTAGGAGGAAGACTTCTGTAAGGAAATGTGAAGGACTGTTGTAGGCATCAGGCTTCCAACAACCTGTAGAAGAAAACTTTGAACACGAGAACCTCTTATATTCAAATGCAAAAACACTAAAAGAACATAACAGCGCTATAATATATCCTTTATCATAACACAGTCACGATGATTCATGTGAATCATTCAGTCATGAACTCTTTCAGTATGAGATCGAAACAAGATGAAAAAGAGAGTTGCCTTACATTAAACAAGGAAATTTCATATACAAATACATAGCCAAGAAAACCAGTGCTTCATTAAAACATTACAGTCGGGAGCTCTGCTCTACCATCCATCCTTACAGAAATACAAAAACTGAGTATATATACTCAGAGCAATTCGCCCCCTTGGCAGCAGGAGGGTAGGTGATACATTAAAGTCTAACTTAGCGTGCACAGGTTCTTCTTATCAGTCGAGGACATCAGATCAGCATGGCTCTTTTAGAAAAACCTGCACACAGGATGACCTTGGGCAGACTACTTGTCAGAACCTCCATGCCTTACATTCATGGCTTGAGTTGAGGTCTCAACCACCTGCTCAATATTCATTAACTGCTTTTTCCATGGAGGTTAGTCGAGACTGAAAACATAGAGAGAGACCCCGTGTCCTTTGAAGTCTCGGTAGATGAAATGTTGAAATGGCTCCCAGGAGCTTTTCACATTTCGCGTTTCAAGGTTTCGAAATGCAGTGGAAGAGAGAGACCCCGTGTCCTTTGAGGTCCCGGTAGCCAAAATGTCGAAATGGCTCCCGGGTGCTTTTCGCATTTCGCGTTTTGGGGTTTCCAAATGCAGTGGAAGAGAGAGACCTCGTGTCCTTTGAGGTCCCAGTAGATGAAATGCCGAAATGGCTCCCGGGTGCTTTTTGCATTTCGCGTTTCAGGGTTTCAAAATGCAGTGGAAGAGAGAGACCTCGTGTCCTTTGAGGTCCTGGTAGCCGAAATGTTGAAATGGCTCCCGGGCGCTTTTCGCATTTCGTGGGGTTTCGAAATTCAGTGGAAGAGAGAGACCTCGTGTCCTTTAAGGTCCTAGTAGCCGAAATGTCTAAATGGATCCCAGACGCTTTTACATTTCACGTTTCAAGTTTCGAGGATTCCTGATGCAGTGGAGGAACGACCCCTTTGTCCTTTGAAGTCCCGGTAGCCAAAATGTCGAAATGGATCCTGGGAGATTTTCGCATTTCGCGTTTCGAGGTTTCGAAATGCAGTGGAAGAGAGCAACCCATTGTCCTTTGAAGTCCCGGTAGCGGAAATGTCGAAATGGCTCCCGCGTGCTTTTAAATTTTGCGTTTCGGGTTTCAGGGATTCCCGATGCAGTGGAGGAGCGACCCCTTTGTCCTTTGAAGTCCCGGTAGCCGAAATATCGAAATGGCTCCTGGGCGCTTTTCGCATTTCGCATTTCGGGGTTTCGAAATGCAGTCAAAGAGAGCAACCCGTTGTCCTTTGAAGTCCCGGTAGCCAAAATTCTGAAATGGCTCTTGGGCACTTTTACATTTCGCGTTTCAGGTTTCGGGGATTTCCGATGCAATGGCGGAGCGACCCCTTTGTCCTTCGAAGTCCCGGTAGCCGAAATGGCTCCTGGGCACTTTTCGCATTTCGCATTTTAGGGTTTCAAAATGCAGTGGAGGAGCGACCCCTTTGTCCTTTGAAGTCCCAGTAGCTGAAATGCCGAAATGGCTCCTGGGTGCTTTTCGCATTTCGCGTTTCAGGGTTTCGAAATGCAATGGAAGAGAGCAACCCATTGTACTTTAAAGTCCCAGTAGCCGAAATGGCTCATCATTTTGTGATTTTGACCATAAGAGATGAGCTCATGCGCCAGACCTCGTGCAACTCTATGACTCAAACTTACCCAATGACCATCAATCTGCTCCATCTGTGGATCCTCGCCATTGAAAACAAAATGCCCACTCGCTTGATTTGAAGCCCGAAATGGACTTCTTCAGTGTGCTACGCTCAGCACTCATGACTTGCAAGAATTGGTGCTAACAATTTACAAAGTAGGAATTTTCCATGTGGAGATCCTCCTTGATCATTGAGACTTGCAAACATCTTTTTATTGAGCATCCCTTTGCACAATAGATCTAGAGAGACATGGAGGGTTGGATAGGGAAACAAAATCTTTGGAGTGAAGCATGTATACAGGACTATCTAAATATATGGTAAGACATGCAAGATTTGAAAATTTATAGGGCCATTCCCTTTATATTCCTATCAGGGATATGGATTGCAAGAAATTCAGTTGCATGTGAAGATAGGTTAAAATCTAATTTCCAAATTACATCTCAAGTCATTGTTATTTTTCAACATTGTCAACCTCCACAAAAACCTATGACTCACAAGCACTTGGGTTACCACCAGGTGGAAAAAACACACAAGATTGGTGATATTTTGATGGGGTATGTCAAGGTCCTGATTCCATGTATAGTTTGGGAGGCATCATTTATCTCACATACTCATTGTTTTCAATTTAAAGTAAACTTAGGCAAGGGGACTAACAACCTTGGATAATTCATGGCTCTTAAATTTCTACTGAAGATAACTTTCGAAAAAGGTCAAGATAAACTATAGGTATTTGATGACTCCTTTCTTGTCATCTCTTGGATGAAAGGAAAGATACATATCCAAAACAATATTTTCAACCTCTTGTAGATCAATGCAATGAAAACAAGTCACACTTTGATCAAATATCTTTCACTCATTTGTAAAAAGTGTTAAATACAATGGTTTATGCCTTGTCAAAAGCAAGGCTACAAATTCCTAGGTCAATTAATTTTGAAGTAAATCCAAGATGGTCAAGTCATAAAACCTAGACATGTTGCTCAATTTTAATTTTATTTATAGATATGTCAATGTCAATTTATGAAATATGTAGTATGTCAATATATAGAATCTATGTATTTCAATTTGCATCTCTTAAGCTATGTTTAGATACTAATGGATTTGTCTACCCTATATTTTTTTAGGTTTATGGTATCCCTATAATATGTTGGAACTTGAGTCATTAGTTTAGATTGTCCAACTTAATATTATGTTGGGTACGCCTGTTAGATTACTGGTTATTGGGGGGGGGTGAATCAGTAATGAAAAATTTATACCACTTATTAATCCTTTTAACCACAATGTATATTCCTTTAACTTATCCAGTCATGTTCATCTGATTATCATCAATAGACTATTGTATCAATAACATTAACATTCATTAGTGCATCATAAACTATAATCAACACATCCACACAATACATAGTGCACAATTATTTTACGTAGAAAACCAATGTGGGAGAAAACCACATAATGTTTTATTATATGTCTTTAAGAATTGCATTCAAGGAAGCACCAACTTCCTTTGTTCTCTAGCTACAACTGGAATGAGGCACGGACCCCCTATATTTTCAGGCTACAACCTGAGGGAAGCTCCAACTCCCCAATTCTTTGGCTACAACCAGAAGGAGGCTACAACCTGAGGGAAGCTCCAACTCCCCAATTATTTGGCTACAACCAAAAGGAGGCTACAACCCCCTATGTTTTCCAGTTACAACTGGACGGTGGCTACAACCACCTATCCTTGCTTTGTCCTGCCGCCCTGAAATATAAGTGAAACAATGAAACCATTGTCACACTGTCACTGTGAGATATACCACTGTAAACCTATACCAATATGTGCCAACCTTTAACCAACCTGGACCAATAGTATGTGATCAACCTATACCTATAACCTTCTTGTACCAACAAAAACCAATAGGTACGCGACCTGTCTGTGTTGCATCTCGCATATGTATGTGCCATGTCTATACTGCAGCCTGCGTATGTACATGGCATGTCTATACTACAACCTGCGTACACCTTCTAAAAACTAGGGTTTTCACCTTTTCTAAAACTTCAAACACTTTACTGCCTGTATCACATCAACCTGCAACCTGTCATTATGTCTTATATAAAGTTGTGCCTTGTGCATACATCATCTTATATATCCCTCAACCAAGTGCATATATGTCTCTCTAGTCATATGTCATACATGTGTGTACAATCATGAACAAGTGTAATAAACCTCACATGTACTAGACTTCAAACCCTCACCGATATGCAACGTCAAACCACACCAACAACTTCACCAACACATCACAACCACTTCACAACCAAAAACCTTTAACCATGTACAATGAAATACAAGTAATGTATCAACAGTTAAACCAACAAGGTGTACCAATGAATAATACCAAGCATACCAGTGTTGTATTTCTATAGATCTAGCTCATAACATCAGTACCATACAACCAACAACCTTTCTAGGGAAAAACCTCAACCTCCCATAACCATATCTCAAGTATACAACAATATCCAACTACTCATAAGAATATGACATACCTTCTGAATATGTAGATAGATTTGTTGTACCTGATCATTGTAGACCTTCCTGGGAGCTTGCTTTCAAACTCTGAGAACCTAGCACCCTCAGCAACTCAATATTTCATGGCTTTTACCACATGTACACACCCTATTTTACTGCCAGCCCGCATATGTACGCACCCTTCTCCACATCAGCTCGTGTACACCTCAAAACTAAGGTTTTTTCAGTATTTATGCAATTTTGAAACTTCCGTCGTCAACCCTTCATGTTGCCTCAGACTTGTGTAACTTCATATGTATCAATGAGTACCTGCAATAAACCTTACACAATAATAAATACTCAATATGTGCTAATAGGAGAGCCTTTCTCTCTTGTTTACACTTCCATGTAGCTTCCTCAAGGGGTTACCTTCAAACCAACTTAACCCAATTTCCTTCTTTTAGGGCTAACCCACTTCTAACCATTTGTACACTTATAACCACTTTATCCAAAAATAGTAAACTCTCCGCTTTTAGTTGCAACTAATTTATTTTTAATTATTTTCTTATTGCAACAAATTAACCCATGATTAACTCCTAGTTTCACCCACTTGACTAGTCAACTTATTCTAGGAGCTTCTAGAATAATTTGACTTCTTTGACCTTCTAGATAACTCATGAGGGTTCTCCAGCTTCACAAGACCATAACTCTCTAACCGTGAGGATTTATGTGACGTTCCACATATCACCGGAAATGGCATGACATGTACTATCCATCTAGAATAGTATTACCTGCATATTCACTAATATTCATGACTTTATGCCTGAAACAAACTTGAGTCCCTTGCCCATACCTTTGTGCTACCGAAATTCACTACCAGACTTATTCAAGGGTTGACATCAATCACTAAGGGTTGACATCAATATACAATATCACTCTCCAAGGGTTGACATCAATGACAACCAACAATCCAAACCAATTTTCCATCAACCTAAACCAACTGTCCAACAATCTCCCCCTTTGGCATTGATGGCAACACCAACATTGATGGCAACACTTAGTCATGGAAACATTGTCATATCTCCTCATCAATGTTTCTATCTCTCCCCCTTTGAAATCAATGGAAAAGGGTATCTCTCCTTGGAGTTACTCCCCCTTACTGAACTCTCCTTGGGGTTGCTCCCCCTGTCTTCATGCCTCTGATTACTCTCTCTCTCCCTTTGACAAAGGATTAACTCCCCCTACCGATATGACATTGTACCTTCCCTAACCAATCATGGTTAAAAGAATAGATCCCCATGTGAGTGTATCTCCCTATCTGTATGATGTTTATCTTCCTTTTTGAATATCTCTCTCTCTGATGACTTATCTACATGTTTTTGTGTAGATCAATGTAAGTCTTCTTGTACCTGCTTTCTTTTGGAGTTATTGTCCATTGGTGCTTCATTGAGTAATCAACTAACATATATGAAAAGCATTCAAATATTCATGTATCATTATCATCCATTATGATAATGTTCCTTTATCTTTGAACCACTTTCTGAACAAATTTGTGAACCCAATATCTAAATACATGCTCTCATCCACTTTCATATATCCGTCCAAAATTGCTAATCCATCTCTGTACATACTATCCAAAACTCTGCTACTCAATTGTCCACAATGTTGACCCATCTATCTCAGCTACTACATAGACTCCCCCTGTTTAATATTCATATTCCTTGGGAGTCTCCAAGCCGAATGGATCAGAACAGTACCTGCTTTGATGTAGTGTAGTCTTCCTCTTCGTCTGTGAATACATATTCCTTTTCATCATCTTCCTAAATTTTGTCATCATATTGAGTTTTGACATCTTCTTAATCATCTACTTGAGTTCTGACACTTTCATGTTTGCCTGTAAATTCATCATGATCTTGTGCTACTACAAATCCTGAAAGTACGATTCCTTGTACTTGTTCTTCATTTACCTGCTCTTCTTGTATTTTACTTATTCTCCAAGACTTCTTGTGTCTCTCATCAATATTTTCTTTCATGGGATGCCTTATCACACTTCTACAATTTTGAGTTGTGTGTTTGTAGTTGTGGCATTTGTAGCATTCAATATTTTGTGGGGCCACATAAGCATTTATTTCTTGATTATTTCTTTCATAAGCCCTGCAATCTACAACCTTATGTCCAAAGTTAGTACAATAAAAACAATGACCATAAAATAAATTTTCATACCCTGGGGTGAATGATTTTCCTTGTAGTGTAGTCTTTCTATGATTTTTCCTAGGCTAGTCAGGATCTTCTTTTTGGTAGTAATGATTGAAGCTTCCTTGTTGCTTGAATGTAGAAGGTCTTTTGTATTCATTTATTTATGATTCGTGTTGACCATGATTATTTCCTTTGAGAACTTCTACATAACTCTTTTGTTATGTTGCCTTCATCATGGAGCTTGAAATTTTCTCGGTCTGCATTTGGTTGTAACCTAGTCCAGACCTGTCATAGTATGGATTTTGATTGTTGATGATCTTATCCAATGTATTAGTGCTATCTTGTTGCATGTTATTATTTTGAAGATATTTTCTTAAAGTGGTTGCTTCTGCTTCCAACCTTTCAATTGTCTTCTCCTTCTCTACTAGTTGAATTCTGAGTGTTTCTTCAATCCTTCTATCCTCTTCTACTTGAACTTTCAACTTCATAATTATATGCTTGACTTCTTCTGAATTGAGATCCTAGGATTCTTTCGCTTTTAGTTCTTTCTTGAGTGACTTTTTTTTCTTTCATTCATTTCTTAGATCTTCTAAGAAACTAATTAATTATGCTCTGAGATCGACTTCGCATTCTTATTATGAACTATCAGAGTTTCTTGTTTGATTTTCCTTGGCCATGAATAGTACCTTTTCTGACTCATTGTCGGTTTCATCATCTTCACCAAATGAAGAACTGTCTTTTCTTGAGTATAGATTTTTCTTGAAGGATTTTTTTTTTCCAGATTCCCTTTTGATATCTCTTTTCTTTCTTGGGCTCTTCCTCTTCGTCACTATCTTAATGTCTAGCATAAGGACACTTATTTGCAAAATGACCAATTCTACTGCAATTAAAACATTTCAACAAAAGCTTACCTTGATATTTACCTGTTCCCTTTTGCAACTTTCTTATGAAGTTTTTTATTTCTTCATCTTCTTCTTAATCATCATTGCAGCTACATTCTGACTTTGGCTTTTGCTTGCTAACTGATTTTGATTGTTTCTTGTTACTTTTCTTTATCTTCTTATATGCCTTGAATGGAGCTTCCTTTGTAATCATATTGTCTTGTTCTGTCCTCATCTCATAAGCTGTGAGTATCCCATGTAGCTAGTCCATAGTCATTGTATCTAGATCCACTCTTTCTTCTAGGATTGAGATATTTGAATCAAATCTCATTGATAGTGATCTTAATGCCTTTTTAACCACGACCAGATCCTTTATCTCATCTCCCAAGCCTTTGATGTCGTTTACTATCTCATCAATGCGTAGAAAGTAGGCCAGTAAGTTTTCATCTTCATTCATCTTCAAATGTTCAAACTTTGATCTAAAAATTTGAAGTTGTGCTTAATTAACATTTTCATCTCCTTCATAAATAGTCTTTAGTTTGACCCACATCTCTTTGACGGATTCACAGTGCATAATTTTTGTAAATATTGATTCATCTACACCATTTTGAATAGCTTTCTAAGCTCTTGAATTATTTTCTATGAGTTTATTTCCATCCTTGTCTGTTGGAGGAGTAGTTGGTGCTTTGTATCCATCCACCACTGATTGTCAAACATCGAATCCATGTGCATGTATGTATGTCTGTATTTTCTTGGTCCAAAGTGCAAATTTCTCACCATTAAATTGTGGTACCCCAAATCTAGAGTGATCCATGATCTCCTTCCAATGGCTAAATTATTTTCCTAAAGGAACCTGCTCTGATACTAATTGTTGGATAACTTAGAGGGTGGGGGGGGTGAATCAGTAATCAGAAATTTATACCACTTATTAATCCTTTTAACCACAATGTATATTCCTTTAACTTATCCAATCATGTTCATATGATTATCATCAATAGACTATTGTATAAATAACATTAACATTCACCAATGCGTCATAAACTATAATCAACACATCCACACAATACACAGTACACTAGTATTTTACGTGGAAACCCAATGCGAGAGAAAACCACGGAATGTTTTTTCTTATATGTCTTTAATAATTACATTCAAGGAAGCACCAACTTCCTTTGTTCTCTAACTGCAACTGGAAGGAGGCTCTGACCCCCTATATTTTCAAGCTACAACCTGAGGGAAGCTCCAACTCTCTAATTCTCTGGCTACAACTAGAAGGAGGCTACAACCCCCTATGTTCTCTAGCTACAACCATAAGGTGGCTACAACCACCTATCCTTTCCTTGTCTTGTCACCCTGAAATATAAGTGAAATGTTGAAACCACTGCCACACTATCACTGTGAGGTATACCATTGTAAACATGTACCAATATGTGCGAACAACCTGTAACCAACATGTACCAATAGCCTGTGAACAAACTGTAGTTGTAACCTTCCTGTACCAACAAAAACCAACATGTACACGACCTATATGTGTTGGAGCTCGCATATGTACGTGCCCTATCTATACTGCATCATGCGTAAGTACGCAGCCTGTCTATACTGCAGCCTGCATACACCTTCTGAAAACTAGGGTTTTCACCTTTTCTGAAACTTCAAACACTTTGTTGCCCCTATCACATCAACCTACAACCTGTCACTGTGTCTTATCTATAGTTGTACCCTATGCATACATCATTTTATATATCCCTCAAACAAGTGTATCTATGTCTCTCTAGTCATATGTCATACATGTGTGTACAATCATCAACAAGTGTAATAACCCTAACATGGACTAAACATCAAACCCTCACTAATATGCAACCTCAAACCACACCAACAACTTCACCAACACATCACAACCACTTCACAACCAAAAACCTTCAACCATGTACTATGA
Source organism: Picea engelmannii (assembly GCA_009831015.1). Lineage (NCBI taxonomy): Eukaryota > Viridiplantae > Streptophyta > Pinopsida > Pinales > Pinaceae > Picea > Picea engelmannii. Next base: position 46,440 of record ML782435.1, read on the forward strand.
AATAATGTCTCAACACTTAAACCAACAAGGTGTACCAATGAATAATACCAAGAATACCAGTGTTGTATTTCTGTAGATATAGATCATACCATAAGTACCATACAACCAACAGCCTTTCTAGCAAAAAACATCAACCTCCCATAACCATATATTTAGTATACAACAATATCCAACTACTCATAAGAATATGACATACCTTTTGAATCTGTAGATAGATTTATTGTACATGATCATTGTAGACCTTCCTGGGAGCTTGCTTTCAGAATATGAGAACCTAGCACCCTCAGCAACTCAAGCTTTCATTGATTTTCCAACATGTACGTGCCCTTTTATACTTCCATCCCACGTACGTACGTGCCCTTATCCACAGGAGCCCATGTACACCTAAAAAACTAGGGTTTTTTTAGTATTTATGCAATTTTGAAACTTTCGTCGTCAACCCTTCGTGTTACCTCAGAATTGCGTAACTTCAGATGTATCAATGAGTACATGCAATAAACCTTACACGATAATAGATATTCAATATACTCAATAGGTTCAAATAGGAGAGCCTTGCTCTCTTGTTTATACTTCCATGTAGCTTCCTCAAAGGGTTACCTTATAACCAACTTAACCCGATTTCCTTCTTTTAGGGCTAACCCACTTCTAACCACTTGTCCACTTATAACCACTTTATCCACAAATAGTAAACTCTCCATTTCTAGTTGCAACTAATTTATTTTTAATTATTTTCTTATTGCAACAACTTAACCCATGATTAACTCCTAGTTTCACCCACTTGACTAGTCAACTTCTTCTAGGAGCTTCTAGAATAATTTGACTTATTTGACCTTCTAGATAACTCATGAGGGTTCTCCAACTTCACAAGGCCATAACTCTCTAACCATGAGGAGTTATGTGGCGTTCCACATATCACCGGAAATGAAATGGCATGCACCATCCATATAGAATAGCCTTACCTACATATTCATTGATCTTCATGTCTTTATACCTCAAACAAACTCGGGTCCCTTACCCATACCTTTGTGCTACAGGAATTTGGTATCGAACTTCTCCAAGGGTTGACATCAATCTACAATATCACAATATCACTCTCCAAGGGTTGACATCAATGACAACCAACTATCCATCAACCTAAATCAAGTGTGCAACAACGCCTACCCTTTATATATTGATGTTCATGGTGTACTTATGAATTTGTTGGAACTTGAGGTCATTGGTGCCCCACCTTGTAATGTACTATGCATACCTAAAGAGGGTTTTTTTGTTCTTTTTGGAATAAAAGATGTATTTTTTCCTTGGAAAAAAAACACAAGAATAGCATCACCTACATGTTAAACTATGATGTTAGTTTACTGGTGTTTTCTTTCTTTCCTTTCTAATCTTGCTTGGTGCAACTGAAACATCACAAAGATATGAAAATGGCTCTAATGACAATGGAAGGGGAAAATTTATTGATATTGATAGACTTTGGTGTGAAAATTATGTGGCCATTTTCATTAAGGAATTTAGCATGTGCAATATCACAATGGTGACACCATTCAAAGTGAGTTAGGGGGTAATTATGTAAGGGGCCATATTGTGTCAAGGGTTGATTATGTTGGGGGTCATAGGTTAGGGGCCATAGTGTTTCCAGGGTTAAACTGGTTAGGTAGTGTTTGTATCAGAGGTTATAGGCTTTGGGAGGTATAATGTGACTAGGATCATAATGGTTAGGGGTCAAGGTGTTTCAAGGGGTTAGTGCATTGTGGGACATAGAGTATTCAGGGTCATAATGGTTAGGGGTTATAATTTATTAGGGGGTAATGCTTTCAAGCTTGTAATGTGTTAGGAGATGATCATGTTAGGCATCATAGGAGTTAGAGGGTATAGCATGTATGAGGTTAGAGTGTTTAGGGTTGAAAGTGTGTTAGGGGGTGATTATGTTAGTGGTAATAGCATGTTAGGTGGTTATTGTTTTTGGTGTAAAGGGGGTTTGTGGGTATAGTGTGTCTAGGATTGTAGTGACTAAAGTTCAAAGTGAGTTAAGGAGTTAATGTATTGTTAGGTCACATATTTTTAGAGATCATAATGGTGAGGAGTTATAATATATTAGGGGGTAACTTGGTGTTTTTTGGGTCATAATCTGTTAGAGATGTGATTATGTCATGGTTCATAGGGGTTGGAGTGTATAGTGTGTTTATGGTAATAGTGGTTATGGGTTATAGTGTTCTAGGTGGTTAGTTTGCATGGGGTCGTGACATGTTAGTGGGTGATTGTATCGTGATTCATATGGGTTTAAGGATAAATTTGTGTGAGGTCATAGTGGTTAGGGTTTAAAGTGTGTTAGGGATAATTATATGTGAGGTTTCATACTGGTTTGGGTCAAACTGTGTTAAAGGGTTAGTTGTTTGAGGGTCATAGTGGTTGGGGTTTTTAGGTGTGGGATACCATAGTGCTCATAGGATTATAGTGTATTAGAGAATTAGTGTGTTTGAGGTCATAATGTGTTAGAAGGTCATTTGTCAAGGGTCATAGGGGTTAGGGGGTATAGTGTGTTCACATGACAATGGCTAGGGTTCAAATTTTATTATGGGTGACAACATTAGGGGTAATAGTATGTTATGGGGTGATTTTGTTAGCAATTATAGTGGTTAGGGAGTATATTAGTTTTTAGAGGTCAAGGTGACTTAAGGGGTTAGTGTGATAGGCATCATAGTGTCTCTAGGGTCATAGTGGTTTGGGGTTATTGTGTGTTAAAGGGTGGGTGTATATAAGGTCATAGTGTGTTACGGGGTGATTGTGTCAAGATTCATAACGGTTAGGTGGTATAATTTGTCTAGGGCCATAAAGGTTAGTGTTCAATGTTTGTTAGGGAATTATTATCTCCAGGGTCTTAACATGTTAGGGGATGGTTATGTTAGGGAAGAGGTGATTATACCAGGGATCGTTGGGGTTAGGAGATATAATGTATATATACAAGATCATAATGGTCACTAGTCATGGTGTGGTAAGTGGTCAGTGTGTTAGGGACCATAATGTGTTCAAGGCCATAGTGGATAGGGGTTAAGGATTATTAGGGGGTTAGTGTAATAGACAAATGATTATAATTAATCAATTAAACTCTTGAATAGTTGGCTTCGTTCTAAAAGAGTCATGACCCGATTAATTAAGATGTGTATGTAGTGATTCAACATTATGTAAATGATTACTTGGTAATAAACATCATATGTGTTTTATAAATATATCTAGTTCCTCCCAAGTGGTATCAAAGTCTTCATGGATTCCATCAAGTGATAACAATCAATCGCTTTCAGTCACAATCTACCAGATTTCATTTGTCACTACACACTAGTTGTCATTGTCCTCTTATTCACCACCTACATCAATTGCATACCACATGACCATTGCCTCCTCATCTGTCAATTGCCAATATATTACAATCACCACCTAGAAATACACTCATTTACTAACCTAGTTGCCACACTTCAACATGGACAATCCACGATAAATCATGACGAGTTCAAAAACATCAAGGAAGGTCATGAGTTTTTCCAATAACACCTCTTCCACTATAGTGTGGAATGATGATATAAAAAATATATGCACTAGAGTGATGGAGAAGATGTCTAAATTGTTCTCCAAAAAAATTTAATGAGTTGAGCATAATGTTCTCCAAAAGAGTCAATGAGTTGAACGCAACGCTCGCTAAAAAGTCAACTAAGTGGAGTTTGGAATAAATGAGTGGGAAAGGAACCACGACTAGCTTAAGGGAAAATTTGAAGCAATGAAAAGTAGGAATAGAGGAGCAAGTAGCCCAAAGTCCCAGTCTTGTTTTCCTCCACTGCACTATTCATCCAACATGGGTACCTTTGCATATTTTACACAAAATAAAAATTTATATACAAAATTTGACAGCGAGGATGATCGAGAAAACACAAGAAGGATCAATAAGCTCAAATTTTATTTCAATATATATTAGATACACGATGAGGAAGAGAAAATTAACCTTGCATCGATACACCTAGAAAGATTGACTTGTGATTGGTTCCTATGCTAGAATTCAAAATCCCAGACACTAGCAAGAGACCACGACATATTCTAAAATATTTTTTTCAAACAATTTCAAGATATAGATGAGAAGGATGTCTTCACCAAACTCACTCAGTTGCAACAACTAGGCATACTAAAGGAATATATTTTAGATCTATATGTACTAGGCACTCGTATCAAAGACCTATATTATAAGCATCTACTACAAATTTCCATATCATGGTTGAAAGGGATAAGAGAACAAACTCATATTATTAGATATCAAGGATGTAGATCAAGCATAATATAAAACTAAACTCATTGAAGAGAAACATATGTCCTATCAACAACCCTCTTGTCCTCAATTGAAAAATAAAGTTCAAGGTAAATTCCTCTTCACAAAAGGATTTTTCCATCATATACAATGAAGAAAAAGAGTCAATGTTTCAAATGTAACACACCCAATCGAAGATTGGGAAATAAATGCAAGGAAAAAAAGTTATAGCCATGTGCAAAAAATAATAGTGACAGTGACAAAGAAGAGTAAATGAGAGATATATCTACTTCTCATGCATAAATTGATAGTGTGTAATCTAGCAATCAAAAGTCCATTCCAACACTATCTCACCATAATGACATGCATTTCTCAACCTCATACTCTTAAAGTCTTTGGCTATGTTCTAAAAATCGAAGTACCGATGATTATAAATAGTGGAAATGCACATGATTGTATATACAATAATAACAAGGAAATTAAATATGTTTGTCTACCCTACCTCCAATCTTCAAATCTCAATTCTAGGGGAAACAACTACTTATTTCAATGGGAAATTCCATAAGATAGAATTGACTATCAATGACTACCAATTAAGATCTCCAATGTATGGCATGGTTATCAGGGGACTAGACCTTGTCCTGAGAGCCCAATGGCTGTCCACTATTGGTATAGTGGGGTTAAAGCTACAAAAATAATTCCTAAGATTTTATGAAAATGGAAAAAATTGTAAATTTCATGGAATCAACAACCCACCCACCCAAATAGTCTCATCAAACAAAATGAAGAAAATGATTTTGAAAGGAGCCCAAACCTATGTTTTAAATTGTTATTCAAAGGAGGGAATGGTGGATGAAACAGTGTATCCAAGAGCACTTGGTAAGATACTTGTGAAATATAATGCCATTTTTCAAGACTTACCCCGAGGCCTTCCTCTAGAATAGTTGAGAGATCATATCATGGAAGTCATTCATGGATTAGCTCCAGTTAGGAGAAAATATTACGAGCATTCTCGTAAACACAAAACATAAATAGATTGCCTGGTTCAATAATTATTATACTATGGCAGCATAACCTGAAGCAAGAGTCCATATTTAGTGTCAGTGATACTTGTAAGGAAAAATGATGGCTCCTAACAACTTTGTATCGACTTTCACACATTAAATAAGATTACCATTAAATACAATTTCCCCATTCCTATTGTGAATGAACTATTGGACGAACTTCACAGTGCTAAGTATTTCTCCAAGTTTGATATGAAATCAAGGTATTGCTAATAAGAATACAAGAAGAGGAAGACTACCTTTTGTACCCATGACGTCTTATATGAATTATATGTCATGCCTTTTGGACTATCCAATGCCTTGGCTACATTCCAAGTAGTGATGAGTGACTTATTCCATCCATACTTACAAAATTTTGCACTTGTGTTCTTTGATGATATACTTGTTTACAACAAAAATTGGAGCTTACACCTCAAGCACGTTGACACAATGTTGAAACTATTAGAAGAAAATAAGTTATATGTAAACAAATCAAAATGCAGTTTTGGAAGAGGGGAAATAGAATTTCTAGGCCACATTGTATTGGCAGAAGGAGTCAAGGTAGACCCAAAGAATATTGTGGCAATTACTAATTGGCCTACTCCCAAAACTATCACATCATCACGAGGATTCTTATGTCTTACAAGTTATTATGTAATATTTGTAAAAACTATGTAAATATTGTTGCTCCACTAACAATGATGTTAAAAAACGATGGATTTAGATGGAATTATGCAACAAAATATTTTTTTAAGTGGATGAAGACCTTAACGACTTCCACTCCTATTTTGGCTACCCTAGATTTCACAAAACCTTTTTTTTTTTAATGTGATGCTTTAGAGATAGGAATAGGGGCTATGCTTGTGCAAGAAAATCACCCCATTGCCTTTGATAGTCAAAGATTAAACCCCATGGAGAAAGAAAAATCCACATATGGTAAGGAAATGTTTGTAATCATTGATGCCTTAGTTACATGGAAACAATGTTTTCTAGGTGCCAAATTCTTGTTCCAAACAGATCACAACATATTGAAATATTTCCTAAACCGGAAGAGCTTATCATTAGAACAACAAAAATGGGTAAGCAAAACCAAGTTGGATTTTTCAAAAAATACTACGATATTTAACAATCCTTTTTCTATAAAGGAATATCTAATATTAAAAAATATGTGGTTGAATGTGACACCTATCAGCACCAAAATTTTGAACCAGTCACAACTTTGGGTTTCCTTCAATCCCTTCATATTGAAAATCAGAAGTGGATGAAAGTGTCTATGGATTTTATCACATATCTCTCTACCTTAAAGGGGAAGGATAACATATTTATAATCATGGGCTAACTAACTAAATATGCACACATCATTGGAATATCATTGAAATCTAAAGCCAAACCATTCACTGATAGTTATGTGAAAATATATATAAACTTGATTTCCCAAGTTTATTGTTAGTGATAGGGACACCAAATTTACCAACAACTTTTGGAAGTAATTGTTCCACCAAGTAGGGACCACAATAACCATGAGTGCTTCATACCATCCTTAGACAAATGGACAAACCAAAGTGGTAAATAAATGCATACCCAAGAAATTTTTTGAATGACCATTAGTTGTAGTGGAAAAATTGTCTACACCTTGAAGAATGGTGGTACAACACTAATTATCACACTTCAACGGAAATGAACCTCTTTGAATATTTATATGGATATCCTCCATTGTCAATAAAAGTGTATGTTGTTACCAATTTCAAAGTACCCAATGTAAAAAACTACCTATCTACTTCCAATGAAATCCTTTGTCCCTCAAGAATCTTCTCAATCAAGCAAGGAACCAAATCAAGTAACAAACTTATTTGAAGAAAAATTATCATGAATTTGAAGTAGGAGATTGGGTTTTCATCTTACTTCAAAAATAAAAGAAAAACTCATTTTGAAATTAGAAAAATCATAAACTTAATCCCAAGTTTTATGGTCCTTACAAAATCTAGAAGAGAGTATTCCAAGTAGCATATGCTTTAGATATTCCCAACCCGGGTAAGGTACATGATGTTTTCCATGTTTCATGTTTGAAGAAAAATATGGCTTCAATAACTCCTATACAAACATAATAATTCATTTTGGATGAAGAAGGGAGGCTATTTATGGAACCTGAGGGTATCTTAGAACTCATAACCAAATTCCTTCATTCAAGAAATGTTAATGTGTACCTCATCAAGTGGAGGAACCCATCGGAAGATGAATGAGAGAGTTTTGATCAGTTCCTGCCAATATCCACGCCAGGAAATCAGGAACATAAATCCAATAGCACAAACAAGATGCCCGAATAAGAACATCCACGTTTTGGGAATTGAGTGGACTAATGATAATGATGTTGCAATCAACCTGAAGAGAGGGGAGATGTCCAATCAGGATATTGGGGTTGGATTTTCCAATCAATTAATAAACCTTCGAACACAACCAATATATATATGAGCCCCCTTTACTTGCAAGAGTATATCTCGGATTTGTCAATTATGTTATGGTCGGAGTATTACTCACAATCACTTGATCGAATTAGGAGATCTGTCAGAGCGAGTGACCGAACCATATTGATAAGCAATTAGTCTGGTTGAAGTTGTTACCAAACCAGACCCATTCGAACCTGAACCTGCCCTTAATTTCTTTTGACTAATGCTCTTGACCTATGCCTTTCCCTTGTCCTTGCCCTTTCCCCAGTGATCGTAACGTACCCTTTCCCCAGTTCTATGAAGAATTTGAATAGAGGCACTCGTCTTTACCAATGTTTTGAGGATAGAGAATTTCAAGAGGGGATGACTTGTAATATGCCCAAATAGATTAATATTATGCAAATGGTTATAATTAATTAATTAAACTCTTGAATAGTTGGCTCCATTCTAGAAGATTCATGACTTAATTAATTAAGATGTATTAATGGTCTAGCATTATGTAAATGATGACTTTGGAATAAATATCATATGTGTTTTATAAATATACATGGTTCCTCCCAGTTAGTGTGTTTGGGGCCACAGTATGTTAGGGATCATAACATGTTAGGGGTTATAAAGGTTAAGGGTTAAAGTGTATTATAGAATTACAAGGTGTAGTGTGTCGGAGATAATATCGGTTAGGGGTAAAGTACATTGAGGGGTTTAGTATTTTAGGGGTCATATTGCATCCAAGGTCATAGAGGATGAGATTTAGGGTGTTGGTGGTATAAGGATATGAGGGAGAATAGGATTAAGAAACCTAATCCTATAACTAAGACCCATTATGGAATTAACATCACAATGTCTTACGATCATAGCATGTAGGACAAGAGGATCTTGTGTGTAAACTAAAGAAAGCTCTATATGGTTTAAAACAAGCACCCAGATCTT
>ML782435.1:78852-89870 GCA_009831015.1 Picea engelmannii
ATTGTTTTTCCTTCTGAAAAGAAAATGGATATATATGAAAATTCATAATTATGTAACTAAACTACAATTGTCTAAATAACATTGTTGAGCTAGATAATTGTAATTAAAGGATTTCGCAAACATTTGATTGGTTTATTGTCTTTATGGAAATTACTATAGAGATGATAGTTATTGCTATTAGTACATGCACGAGACTTGTATGTACTAGCTACACATGCATTTCTTGCACATGTACACTAGTATGTATGAGTTTTTCTTGGCTTACTTACTAATAATATTGGTTATTTGTTATGAGTGTGTGAACCATGTTTCTTTTCCCTTGTATCATAAAATACTTTAACTTCAGGACGAAGTTTCCTGAAGGGTGGGTGTATGTAACAACCCTAGTTAAATAATTGCTTAAGGTTTATTAAGTTTAATTAATTAAATAATTAACTGTCCTAATGTATATTAGTTAAATAATGATTATTTATTAATAATATTAACGAATTAATTAATTATTTATTTATTGTTTAATGTATGTTAATTAATTAACTCATTTAATGCTTGGGTAACGAATTAAAGTTTAATAAATTTTAATTTATTTAATAGAAAACTTAACGTATTGAGGGATGGTTGGCATTGAATGGAGGGATAAGGCATTGAATGGAGGGATAAGGTGGTTGGCATTGAATGGAGAGGCGGTGAATGGACGAGGGGATATGAGGGGGCAAAGACATTCGAGAGAGGGACTTTTGGATTTTAAGGGCAGGGAGAATCTTCAAGAGAGGGGGAGATTGTATGGGAAAACTGCATTTTCTAGTTTGAGGCTAGAGGAACTTATTGGACTGTTACAGGGGAGCATCGGTTGCTGGGAGTTTTGGGCTCGGGGGCCAGGAATCCTCACAGAATCCTGGAGCTAGGGAATCCGATAGGCTCTGTTCCTAGCTGGCAGGGAGGAAAGATTCAGTTTTGGGCATAGTAGCTTGGTCAGAGTTTGGGCAGAGCAGCGAGGACAGACGGAGTTGGGAAAATAGCATCACTGAGAGGTATTTATGTCATTATAGTTATGAGGGTTCACTATTTTACTAAGCTGTGTATGTTTTTTTTTATATATGATTTGTATTTCATGTGCTTGATTATAATTTGTTGAACCATGAATGGTTAGCTTCTTAGTTTGTTGAATATAGAACCGTAAAAGAAGTTATAAATATCAATGATATGTATTAATTAATTTATTAAGTTTTAGCCTCTGTTAGAAAGGATCTTACATGAAGGAAGGAAAGACTTAGAGAATTTTTGAAGACTTAAAGAAATTTGGAAACCGTGAAGGAAAGATAATTTCATGGCATGAAACATCACCAAAGAGAAATATTTTTAGGAGAAAAACATCACCCGAGAAAAAATGTTCTTGGAAGTGATACATCACCAAAATAAAGATTTATGTAGGCAATAAACAAAGAAGAAGGAAGAAAGGACTTAAAAAAATTTGGGGAAAATGCATGAATCGACCAAAAGCTAAATTTTTGGTGTGATAAGTTGCCCAAAAGATAAAGTATAGATGCAATAAAGAAGGGAAAAGATTCCCTTTGTCACAGGAAAAAAAAAGATGGTGAAATGGTGGAGGAAAGAAGACCCTTTAGCACGCGAGGGATAAATTTTTAGTGCGATGCATCGCCCAAAGGAAAAAAATTAGAAGCAACATGTTGCTCAAGGAAAAATATTTTTTGCGTGATAAAGAAAGGAAAATTTTTCTAAGTATAGAGAGTATCGCGTGAAAAGATGTTTTTTAGGCACGATAAAGAAGGGAAAAAAATCCCTTTGTCACACCAAAGGAAAATAAAATAGGGTGAAATGGCAGAGAAAGAAAATTTTCAGGTGCGATAAAGATTCTTCGGGAGGTGGGATATGTTGGGGAAGGAAAATTTTCAAGGTGCAAAAAGGCATATCGCACAAGAAAATAAAAGGGTGTGATACACCCAATGTCATTGAAGAAATGTTTTCCATGTGACACAATGCAAAAGAAAACAAAATAGGAGAAGAGAGGACAAAAGAAGAAAAGAAAAAAGAGAAGAGAAGATAAGGGAAAGAAAACGACAAAGATTTTTTTTTAAGTTTGAAGCTAAAAAATTGTTTTGGCCATAACAGGAATAGGTTAACCCCGAATTAGATGAAATTTAAAGGGTATGTCCGCCTACCAAAGTGTCAACGAGGGGCTCCAAGTAATTATGCTTAAATTTTCCAGAAAATCCAAATTAGTTATTTTTGAAGAACAGGTTGGTGCTCGCTGATAGGGACCTAGATGAAGATGATATTTTTACAGGGAGTCCAAAACTAAGACACAAAGATTACCACTTGGGATTTTGGCCAAATTCCAAATGATTTAGAGTGGAGGTGCCAAAATAGGGAAAAATGCATTATTTCGAGCCACTTTTTTGAGATTTTTGAGATTTTTGAGATCTTCAGAGGAAAAGGAACCCCATATCACAAATACAAAAAAAAATAAAAATTTACTCAATATTTTACCTCCTCATTAATCCAGAAAACTTTTCCTTGAAGATTTTTTCTAGATCTGCTTAGTTTGTGAGACAACAGTTTTCTCTAAAAAAATCCTAAGTCTGGAGAAAATGAAAAAGGGATAAACTTGGCAAATCGAGATCAATGCAAAATTTGAATGGAGTATCAGATCCTGAATCTGAAAAATGTCATGTATTCATAATCAAGAATACTATCAACACCTGATATAAACATTTTTCTAGTTCTCAACAAATTTCTTCATGTGAGTATTAGAAGTTAGTCTCTAAGACTAATTGTACCAATGAAACAAGTGCAAAAGGGGAGAAACTATTGATTTCAGAAATCCATAAATTTCAACTCGGAAATCATATTAAAGCATGATACCATTGGAAAGGTAATCTAGAGGAAATCGTGACATAAGGTTTAAGTTCTCAAATAAATCATATTGTAGCTTCCTTAGTTGCAAAAGAAATGACATTTAGCTTAGCGAATAGTGCAATTGGTGAATATGAAAGATTTCCAAAACAATTTTACTTTTGGAAAAACATTCCAGATAATAGAGGTATATGCCAAAGGTGAATATTGGTTAAGGAAGAGTGCAGATACTCATGATAGTTCCTATGTAATTATATGAAGGCACACTTGGGAGAGTAACAACCTAGCAATGGAAAAGGAGTGAGTTTTAGTAACAGGGTATTGTTGATAAGCGGGGGAACACTAAAAAAGAGTGTTGTTTCAAGGGATCATTAACAAGAATATCAGATGTCATAAATGAATATTGTGTGGGTCTATTGCAGAATATAATTCCAGGGTCCAATGGACATAGAAGCAAGGTGGAGATTGTAAATTTGATTGAGACAATGGAGAGCTTACAAAGGGAAATGCAAAATTACAAAACGGGTAATGAAAGGTTGATGAGGGCTCAAGAAGAGTGAAGCCAAATTAATATTCAACTACTACAAAGTATAAATGAATTGCAAAGACAAATCAACATGGATCTCATGAGGTGATGTATGACTTATGGGATGGATGAGTCATCTCTGTGTGCAAGCATAGGAATTCCTAGAAAAGGTTGCAAGCCATGAACTAGTAACTTTTGTCTAAAAAATTTCAAAGCAAAAAAAATCCAATTTGGTATTAGAGTGCACAATTGAAGCAAGGTACAAGTACAAAGAACTCAGAGGATGGAATAAGGAAGTTTCAACACTTTAAAATTTCCAATGAGGAAATTCAACATTCCATTGGGAGCTTGAACTTCACAGGGATTACTTAATGAGGGAAGAGAAGTGTCCAATGCCATAATGAGAATGTTTAAGTTGGTTGGAGGATACCTCAACATCAAGGAGATGGAATGATATAAAGTACATCATTACAATCTATTGGAAGGTTCCGACAAGGTAAAGTTGGGACATGATTGCCCAAGTGGAGACAGTTGCTAATAGGACATAATTGGTTGGAATTACAAGATGGCCAAGTGGAACTTGGATGCAAAATGTTCAGATCAAGGAACAACAGTGCATAGATGAGCAAAGTAAGAGCACACAGGGTAGAAAGGATCCAAAAGGATTCTAGGACAACCACATATTCCAACAGTGGTGTACATTCTCTATGACGATTGCAAATGGCCTAAGAAATCATCTTAAGTTACGGTTGTTGTATCCACCTAGTGCAAGACCATTTTTAAATAATGCATCACAGAACTCATGCTTATTTTAGGGCGCTACCCCTCATCAGTGGCCAAACAATGTTGTACATTCTACATTCCAACTGCAAAGGGCCTAAGAACTCATCTTAAGTTATAGTTGTTGTAGCCACCCAGTGCAGGACCCTTTTTTAAATAATACATCACAGAAATAATGGTTATTATGGGTGCTACTCCTCATCAGTGGTCAAACAATGTTGTATGTTATGTATGCCAATGGCAAAGGGCCTAAGAAATCATATTAAGTTACATATGATAGAACCACCCAGTGTAGAATCCCTTTTTAAATAATACATCGCACAACTCATGCCTTTTTCGGGGTGCTACCCCTCATCAGTGCCCAGACAATGTTGTACATTTTGTATGGCAACTACAAAGGGCCTAAGAAATCATCTAAGTTACGGTTGTTGTAGCCACCCAGTGTAGGACCCCTTTTTAAATAATACATCACAGAACTCACACCTGTTTTGGGGCGCTACCCCTCATCAGTGGCAAGACAGTGTTGTATGTTTTGTATGCCAACTGCAAAGGGCCTAAGAAATCATCTTAAGTTACAGTTGTTGTAGCCACCCAATGCAAGACCCTTTTTTAAATAATACATCGTAGAAATATTGCATGTTTCGAGTTGCTACCCCTCATTAGTGGTCAGATAATGTTGTACGTTGTCTATGCTTACTTCTATACTATGTATCCCTTTTTGTTGTGAATTCATGTTTGTGGCCAACTTCTGCCACTTGTGGAGAACAATCATAAGGGAACAAGATGAAACATTATATTGTGTGCTTCTTCAATGTTGGATTCTAAGTACTTCACAATCTTTAGTATATCCATACACTGCCCTAGTAACTATTGTGCCTTTTACAAAATTACAACTTATCACTTTTTCACTTTGCACTATCACGGATGCAACTTTCTATCTAATAAATGGTAACAATATAAAAAAGTCTCACTACAAAGAAATCATTTAGATTGCTAAGGAGAAACAATCTCCACTAGGAAAAAATTTCCAATTGTTCGATCTTGGGTGAATTTTCCTTGGAATACCATCTCAATGAAGAGTTTCAATAATTATCTTTGCACCAAATTGCCAAATTCTTGCAAATTCCCCTAAATTAACCCAAATTGGTTTATGGGTTTTTGCTTCTCTATACTAACACTCCACATTGAATTTTTTGGCTTGATGTAAGTTACATGCCTATCTTACAATGATGATCTATTCAAAATAAAAACTTCCCTTTCTTGACAAGTTTAGGTTAAATCTCTAAAAGTGTCCATGAGACTTTTTGTTAGAAATTCCTAACACATACCTTCATCCCAATCTTCACATCACCATGAATTTGTATGCCAAAGTTATGAAAAATTAGAAAACTTTGATGACGATACTTTATTTGTTCTTTAATTTTATTCTTTGTTATTGGGTTTCTTTCTTCAAAACTCTAGGTTGCAACTTGAACTTAGATTTCTTCAATGATATATTCTTGATGGTTGTCTTGATGACTAGTGCCTTCATCAAAATGTTTCCTAGTCCTTCAACCTTTGTGATTCCCCGATAGCATACTTTTCATAATTTGTCCCTCATTGGATGCTTCCTTAGAACCTTCCCATCAGGAAATAATAGTGCTTGATGTTGCCCCATTTCCCCAATGGTGGAATGATTGGCATGCACTAATGATGCTCTTCATGATTGACTCTCAATGACACTATCCCAATGACTAGTTCTTCTATTACAATTTTTTTCCATTAGAAATTTAGGTTATCACCTACTTATCATGTTTATGGGCGAATAAATGACTAACTCCTTATAATGAATTTCCAAAAGACTATCTTGATGATTATAATGTCTTATGATTTGTCTTAAATGATTTTTTGAATTCCTTTCTTATCTTTCTCGATCAAATCATCATTAAAAACCCTTCCATTAGAGACTATCTTTGCCTCTTGTTGCATTGTTTTTTATGATGATTTATGCATTATCCTCTTCTAATAACCTTTTTTGATGGGTTGATTCTTCTATTCCTTGGATTATTTTTTCCATATTAGCTCCATCAAAACTCTTCCATCAAGAATATAGTCCTACTCTGCTCTCTCATATTTTTTTATGACCAAAAAAGTGACCTTTTGCATTGTGTTGTCTCAATGACTAACCAATTGGTCCTCTCTAATATATTGTCCTAATGACTGATATAGCATTAATTTCCACCCTATATGCTAGAGAGGAATCCATAAGAAGATAGAAGCCAAAATACATCTTTTGCCTAAGGCTTATCCCATTTTTGGAGATCCTCGTTGGACACCTAGTAGACAACAAGTGAGGCCCTCGTTGGTCACTAGTGGTTCAACAAGCAAGGCACTGCAAAAATTCTAGAATCAGGGAGTTACTAGGAGACAGGTGAGGGATGAGTTGGATATTCATGGCAAAGGCCTAGGAACTCACATCATTTGAGTCTCTAGTGGTCTCTAGAAGATCTAGAAGCCTCTCCAAAGCCTCCTCCAAAGAGCTATATAACAAAGGCAAGCCTTGGGAAAAGAGGAGCAAGAATTCAGAAGCATTGTCATGTTGTCCAATTGTAGAGGTACTTGTTCCATCCATCACAACCAGAAGTCAGTGAACCTAGCTTGACCAAGAAGATAAGGGAGGAGCAAGGAGCAAGGAGGTCAAGGGAGCATGCATCAACATTTAAGGTATGTTTGATGTAATTTATCTTATGTTATCAATAGATCATTTGGTTTTCCCCCATATCGTTTGTGTTCATTTGATGTATGTTTAGATCTTATTCATTCCTTTATAGATATGATTAGAAGTAAGTTAGATCTAGGATTCTAATCCTAAATAGAGAGGTAGAGAAGGTTTTGTTTGTCTTTTGTATACAGGAAGCAGGTTGTGGAGCTTGGAGTTGGAGCTTCAGGACTGCAACAGCCAAGAGATATGAAGGACAACCTCCAAAGAAAGGTATGCAATCTTCACCACTCCTTAGAATAATCATTATTCCATGTGTTTGAATCTAGATCTAGGGGAACCATAAGAAATCTAGCCCCTTTCTGTCTAAGATTACTAGGTTAATCCTAGGGAGATTTTGTTGTGTATTCAACAATATCCCTGTGAGACTTTGTCCCATAACAATGACTAACTTGTGGTAGCTATTTCCAAGGGCCAATTTCCAAGCTTGACACAACCATTTTTACACATTTTTTTCTTATATTGGAACATTTTCATATCTCATGCTTTCTCAATAATCTTCTAATCTACCTTTTCATGGTTATTTATTGGAGATACGATACCTAGCCAATTTTTGTGACTTTCTCAAAAAACATTCTTCAAAATGTTGACCTCTCTCATGCCTTAAGAGTTTCTTAATGATTAATTTCCAAGGGCATTGTGCTTATAAATTTTTACATAAAGGTTCATGTTCTTTGCTAATCGACCTTACATGTTAATTGCAACAACGAGCAATTTATGTTATTGGTACTTAGAATAATTTTCATTTTTTTCTTGTTTTACCTAATTGTTCTTTGTTGGGTTTCATCCTTTGACCTCTATGTTAGCTACAAGTTCACGTAGCACAATTGCACTCCCTTGGGTTTGATGGTTGAACTTCTTTAAACACTACAAGTTGTTTCACTTCATTGGGTTTGATGACTAGACCTCTTGGAGAGCTATATATTTATGCTCCATGGACTTTGAACTCTAAACCTCTCTAAAATCTATAGGTTTCCCCAATTCTTTTCATCAATAATAGAGTGTTTCTATTTCTTTGAGGTTGTAAACACCATTCTATCTACAATTAATTTTGAGCACATTTGTGTCATAAATTCTCCACCCATAATTGCCTCAATGTTTAAATGCAGCTCTAATGCCACTCCATGGCATACCCACCCCTGCTCCCTCGCTAGTAGTTGGGTATCGAGTTCATCTAATCTCAAAATTTCCTCCACACCAATCTCAAAGGGGACTATAACTAAACCAGATACTCCAATAATCCATACAACATAATTTATATGCAACTGCATGTGAAATTTAAACGCATAATATGAATCTCATTCTTAATTTAAACCCAAAATTATAAATAGTAATAATTTAGCTAATTTCAATCTTGTGAACAACATACCTACATTAGTTTTCCATCTAAACTCATAACATAGTAAATGAACATAATATATATTATTACACATACAAGAAACATAATTCAAGCAAATTAGATCATAGAAATTATGAAATAGAGATTAATACTTATTGACGGATTGATTCTTTATTAGTTGGCTCATTTCTGCATATTAGCTCCATCAAGAATCTAGACCTACTTTGCTCTCTCATATTTCCTGATGACCAAGAAAGTGACCTTTTATGATGTGTTGCCTCAATGACTAACCAATTGGTCCTCTCTAATGCATTATCCCAATGACTAACTTGTGATGGATATTTCCAAGGGCCAATTTCCAAGTTTGGCATAACCATTTTTAAACTTTTTGTTTTCTTACATTTGAACATTGTCATCAGAAATCTCTATCTCATTCTTGCTCAATAATATTCTAATCTACCATTTGATGGTTATTTATGGGAGGCATGATACCTAGCCAATTTTTGTGACTTTCTCAAAAACCATTCTTCAAAATCTAACCTCTCGCATGCCTTAAGAGTTTCTTAATGATTAAGTCTCGACAACATAGTACTTATAACTTTTTACTTAATGGTTCAAATTCTTCGCTAATTGACCCAACAAGTTAATTGCAACAACAAGCAATTTATGTTAATTAGTGAATGCTTGGTACTTAGAATAATTTTCATTTTTTTCTTGTTTTACCTAATTGTACTTTGTTGGGTTTGATCCTTTGACCTCTATGTTAGCTACAAGTTCACATAGCATAATTTCTTTCCTTTGGGTTTGATGGTTGAACTTCTTTAAACACTACATGTTTTTTCACTTCATTGGGTTTGATGACTAGACCTCCTGATGAGCTACAAATTTACGCTCCATGGGCTTTGAACTCTACACTTGTTCGAAGTCTATATGTTTTCACAATTCTTTTCATCAATGTTGATGTGTTTCTAATTCTTTGAGGTTGTAAACACCATTCTATGTATAATTAATTTTGAGCACATTTGTGTCATAAATTCTCCACTCATAATTGCCACGATGTTTAAATGTGGCTCTAATACCACTCCATGACATACCCACCCATGATCCCTCACTAGTATTTGGGTAGCCACTTCATCTAATCTCAAAATTTTCTCTATGCCAATCTCAAAGGGAACTATAACTAAACTAGAGACTCCAACAATACATACACCATAATTTATATGCCACTATATGTGAAAGTTAAACGCATAAATATGAATCTCATTCTTAATTTAAACCAAAAATTATAAATGGCAATAATTTAGCTAATCTTGATAGCATGAACAATATATCTACATTAATTTTCAATATAAACTCATAACATATTACATGAACATAATATATATTGTTTCACCAGCTCCATACACATACCAAAAACATAATTCAAGCAAACTAGATCATAGAAAGTATGAAATAGAGATGAATACTTATCTTTGTCAAGTTGTGCACATGGGAACTGACTATGTAGGAATGGTTTTGCTTCCAACCATGGGTCTATTTTGTAGATATCATGCTTGAGCTAGGATATGAAACAAAAGGGGGGGATTCTCCCACAAGGACACTATCTTAGACTCAACAAATCTATAGTTTTCCATGACTAAGCCAAATAAAACCACTACCATGAGTCCCAATGGTGAAGATTCATCTAGAATCCTATGTTAGCACTCAATCAACCCCATGGACGTATTATGCTCGACCACTCCCTAAATCAAGCTCAACCTTTCCCCTTTTATGCATACACTCCCTCATAAAATAATTCATTTTCTAGGTTAATATTATGACATCAAGAGTCTAAGCCATTGATATTCTTCTACTAGATATGGTATGGTAATGTAGCCTCCATAATTCCACTATTAGGTCAACCATTCACAAAATTATGAAATGTTTGTTTCAATTACTGTCAAGATTAAACACATGATTACTTTGTGGTAAAAACATTTCCACTCATGCTCAATTCTATATGTGTTTGATCGAGGTTTCAAACC
The DNA here is from genome assembly GCA_009831015.1 of Picea engelmannii. Classification (NCBI taxonomy): domain Eukaryota; kingdom Viridiplantae; phylum Streptophyta; class Pinopsida; order Pinales; family Pinaceae; genus Picea; species Picea engelmannii. The sequence continues at coordinate 89,151 of ML782435.1, forward strand.
CAAGGTTCGAAAGGCTTCGCCAACAAATACCCCAATCGCATTGGCATATTCAATATTCATGGAATTGTTGGTTCGAGGTTTAAAACCTAGGGTTCAAAATGCTTCACCAACAAATACCCCATTCACATCAGCATATTGAATATTCATGGATTGAATAAGGTCTCACCCGAGATGTGCCTGAGAATCATAGAGACTAAATGGTTGTGTAGAACATGTTGGAATATTACAAACAAGAAACACTTGACTACAAGCTACACATTAGATCTTATTCATTCATAACATCATTCTACTCATTCATGACAGTAGTGTACCAGTTGCATGCAGCTTAACATATATAACAAGCATTCATTCAAAATAGAACTCATGGTAGAAGAGGAAATGGGCCTCTGAACTTCATTCATTATTCACAAATAAGCATTCATATACATGGAGGGTCATAACCTATGCTGAGACTTGTTCAAATTAAACCAAAGACTTCAAACTCAAATCTTGATCTACTATCTCTCTCATGTTCTACTTACATATCTACCATTGCAATCACTCTCTAACAATGAATTCATTTGTTAACCAAAAACCCAACAACCCTTACATATTCAAGTGCATTCCTTTTATCTCTATCGAAGCATGTCAATCATAACAAGCTTTCTAGATCACTCACAACCTCAATCATCACTAGTTGGTTTGTTACAAAAACAATTACAATCATTATAGAAGATCTAC
>ML782435.1:115716-126985 GCA_009831015.1 Picea engelmannii
GTCCCTTCTTCACTTCTTCTTGGAAATATATGAGTCGATGCAATGCAAATGTAAGTCAAATGATGGAAGAACCCACCAAATGATGGATGAGAGTTTCAGTCCAGAGAATTTGTGTTACTAGCAACCCGGCAAAAATATTTGATGGTGGATTTCAGAATTCCAAAGGTCAATCGATCACGAGAGCACGTCCATGATTGGGTCGAGCAAGCCGCCAAACATATAGTTGGAGGATGCCAAGGTCGAGGGTAAGTCAAGCATCCACGCACGAGTCGACTTAGGCATCCATGCAAGTTTACCATGTGAGGGTTCTTACTACACCAGTCAAATATGCACCAGTCGACCTGGGTAAATCTACAAGAAACCCTTGCACGCCAAAACGATGTAAATTGTTGGTCATATTCTAGTTAAGTCGACTCGATCCACACTTCTTAGACACAAAATTCGGTCGATATTTTCATCATATCCAAGTAGGGTTTGTCAGTCAACGTCGAGTCGAAATTTTTAGAAAAGTTATATGCAGTTAAGTTTCCATCTTAAGTCGACTCGAGTTCAATCAACGAGTAGAGAAGATGCTTTTCTTCCAGTCGACAGACAAATTCGACAAGCACCGGAACTTTTCTTCGCTAGTTGGGTGCAAGAGCTAGGGCATCAAATTGAGGCGGATCTAGTTCAACAGTCATTTCTTGTGAAAAACCAGTCAAGTCGACCATGTCGCTAGCACACAAGTCAAGATGGAAAACAGGTAAACAAGGTTTTATTCCATGGATCAATGGGAGGACAATGTCCGTTCGACCATTATTCAGGTACAGAAAACTCCACTTATCAAAACGTGAACTCATAAGTCGAGAAAGTCGATGATGAGAGCCTTTAACCACCAAGCGATAGAACAAACGAGCATGCAAACTCAAGAAACCCTAGCCAAATTAAAGCAGCTCCAACAGAGAGATCATGACAAGAATCTGGGAAAAACCCTGTAGATATCAATTGGAGAAACGCTAAGTCAATCCATATGGGCGGATTTAGTAAATGCTTGATAACCAATATCAAGCCATTGATAAATTCAGAATGAGTTTAATATTTTCTCATTTGCATCTGAGTCTTCCTCTACAATCCCAAGATCAAAGAACCAACAACTTTGAAACCATGTTGGAACGGGGATTGAACATAGAGAAGAACGGATCCAAGATTAGAGGTGGTGTCTAAAGACACCATAGCAATGAAACACAAGTTTCTCAATGAGAGCGAGAGTAGATCTCCTGAGATCAATTGTGATCTAAGATGATAATAGATTCATCACAAGGATCATCTATAAATAGGTTTTGGTCATGGACCAAAACAATAAACTCGGGTGAAGCCGGTTGCACCTGTCCATGAAACACAGATCTAGGATTTTTAAGCGGACATGGTCAACCACCCACTTAGTTGGTCGTTGACCCAAAGACTTGGTTGACCCACACAACTGACCAGGTGAGGTTTATGATGGAACCACATGTTCCAACACAACTTGATATAGAATCGCGATAAGTGGCCTATCTCGCCACAATTAAAACGGGTAGGTGGTCTTCCTCCTCCCCTGACATATCCTCTTCCTCTTCAATATCCTCCTCTCTAGCCTCTTTCAAATCCTCCATGGTATCTACCCTTATTCTCCTCTTGGACCCGATAAGCATCTGCAACATGATCCTTCATTAGTTGTAGTGACCAACAATTGTTCACATCATGTCCCATGGATTTGCAAAACTTGCAAAATGGAGTGTGTGTAGTCTTATGATAATTTTTCAATGTTGGGAAATGAGGAGGTATATGACCCCATTGTCTACAAATCACATACCACTTGGTCTATTCCCTAGTTGAAAAATGGTTTGGAACGCTATTCATTATGTAACTTCCTAGTGCAAGGCACTTGTTCCTATGGTGACCTTCTGAACGACATATGGTACACCAAACATTCTCATGCATTACCTTAACCTTTTCCATGTCTTGTAGTTGCATAGTGAGGTTTGCAAGCTAAGATTGTACCTGTGCCAACCCTACTAACGTCTCACCACCTCCTGGTGTAGACTCTGAGTGCATTGCAATTTCCATGGCCTCCACCTGGGTCGTTACTTTTTACTAGGTGAGAGGGACTCGAATGTGTGGTAGGAATCTAGAAACAAACCATTATTTGTGCTAGACATCTTGGACTTGAAATTTCATTCTATACAATAGAATCTTGAACCACTGGTCATAGTCCTACATAGTTTCTCCGACTTGTTGCTTAATCTCTTTGATCTCGATTATATACTGTGATTCTGACTTCATTTTTTGTAATTCTCTCAAGAGATCTTTATTTATCTCTATAAGGGACCTTGCTTGTGTTGGTTGTGGAGCCTAATTATCTTCCTGATTCAGAGGTTTTTTTTTTTCAACCATGTTTATACCCCATGAAGACTTTACACCCAGGAAGAATGTACACTCCTCCACGCAGGGGAGTGCAGAGGGGGGTTACCCCCTCTGCAGGATCCGGGGGCAAGTGGGCCCCCGGTGGGGGTTTGGGGGTGAAGTCCCCGAAGGAAAAAATGCCTTGTAAATGTATATTGTAATTTCATAGTAAATTTGGACCGTTCATTATAAGATCACAGATCTAATGGTAGAAGTTATGTTAGGGTTTTTTTCCCTAGAAGACAACCCTCTTTTAAGAGGGAAATGTATTGTGGCTATGGATCATTGTGAATATTGTATTCTGAGTGAGGAGAGTGTGGGAAAAAAGAAGAGGAAGTTACAACGGGTGTGATGTAGGTTGTATCCCTTCATTTGTTGGATAATAATAAAGGAAGGACCTGACAATTTCTCTGGTAGACGTAGCCCACACTGGGTGAACCACGTATATCTGTGTTTGTATTGTATTGTGTATCTTTTGTGTTTTATTTCCGCATTTGTTTTATTTTATTGCTCTGCGATCTTGTTTTTCTAACAGCTTGTCTCGTAGGTGTAATATCCTTTTACTTCATGTACTATGTCATAGCTCTATCACTAAATGTGATTACTAGTTGTGTTATATTGGATGCCTCATCTATGATTATTTTCACATACCATATAGATTCACATGTGAATCAGTGTTTTTTTTATCATCTCTTCCCATCCCATGAAATGTAGGAATCCTAAGGGTTGATCCTAGCTAGCCATACTCGATATAGAACTAGGTCTTCCTAACTAACTATTACTTGTTAAGTTGGTACTAACATTATTTCGTTGACTTTGACTTCTATTTCACTTGTATCTTCTCCTTCTTTTACTTATAAACTTTCTTCTTCAATTATTTCTTCTTGATTAGAAATGCGCAAGGGGGGTGGTTCAAAGAGGGGGTTCCTTCATACTCTCTCATCTTCTTAGGTGATGGATCCAAAAGAGCTCCCTATATCTAGCCTCGCAAGCCTCCTCATAATCGCCAAGGTCTCTAATCCTTGGAGGGCTCCATCATTATTTTTTGTTATGTTGACACTACTACTATGTGCCCCATCTTACTCTGATGTGACTACATCTCTCATTATCCAAGGGGATTTGACCTTGTTTTCTTCGATCCTACTTCCACTACCTCCAGTATCCTCTCTTGATACCTCAATCCTAATGTCGTGTCTCTTTGACAGCCTCTCTTCTTCTATGCTTCTCTTTGGCACTGATATTTCTCCCACACCCTTCAGGCACGGTTTCTCTTCTCTTCGTCTTAGATCTTACTACTCATTGGTCACCCCTTGATTTATTTTCTTTGCTCCTTTGCTCGAATATTCTTCTTCTATGCTCTTCTGGATCCATTCTCTCTCACCTCATTTCATCTTCATCCCCCCCATTCCACACAGGGGGTTCACTCTACCATCCTATCGGGCTCCATGCATATCATCCCCTTCTATACAAATAGAATTTTGATCCACAAAGGGATTTCTTCCAACAAACTTCTTCTAGGGCCGACTACAAACTTTCCTTCAACGCTACTAAAAGATTCACTGCATTCAACAACAACCTCAACAATATACCGTTATTTCACATAATCAAACCAGAAATCGATGGCTCTAGCTCACTTATTGTCACCAGATCTCAAACTATTGAACACTTCTTGGTCCCAAAGCAACGATTCTTGGGCTCTCCATATAGAGTTAATCTGTGTCTACCTCTTTATCCATTCATGCAAAAAACAAGGAAACTCAACGAAGAAAATTTCATGCAGATTTGAATATATGTTGCTTTATTTTGATCGTTCAAGGTGGATATGCAAATTCTTGGTCTCTCATCACGCAAACTAGTCCTCCTTCTCAAAGATCCATTCTTCTATCTCCTTCTTGAAAGGTTTCCGCATCATGCCCTTCCATCAACATGCAACACAAAACCATCAAATCCCGACAATGAAACCAATTGTTGGCTCGGGGTTTCAAACCCAAGGTTTAAAATGCTTCTCCAACAAATACCCCATTTGTGTTGGCATATTCAATATTCATGGACTAAATAAGGTTTCACCCGAGACACGCTTGAGAATCACATGGATTGAATGGTTGTGTAGAACATGTTGGAATGTTACAAACAAGAAACACTTGACTACAAGCTATGCATTAGATCTTGTTCATTCATAGCATCATTCTACTCATTCATGACAACATTGTACTAGTTGTGCACAACTTAAAATATCTAACAAGCATTCATTCAGAACATAACTCATGATAGAAGAGCAAGTGTGCATTTGGCATTCAATCATTAATCATGGATAAACATTCATAAACATGGAGGGTAATAGCCTACGCTGAGACTCAATCAGATTAAACTAGAGACCTGAAACTCGAATCTCAATATACTTTCTCTCTCATGTTCTACTTATATCTCTACCATTACAATCACTCTTTAACAATGAATCCTCTTGTTAACCAAAATCCCAACAACCCTTACATATTCACATGCATTTCTTTTATCTCTACCAGAGAATGGAAATCATAACAAACTTGTCATCTCACTCAAACCTCGATCATGACTAGTCGGTTTGTTACAAAAATGGTTGTAATCATTACAGAAGATCTCAAGGATTTGGCAAGAGTGCAAACTTTGCAAGTCCTTGCGCACAATATAAAACCAGTTGACACGTGTAGTAGAAAATTGGTTAACACAGGTGTTGAATCTTGGTATTGCACGGTGCAAAACTTGTGGTGCGCAAGTAGTGTACAACTTGTGGCACGCGCACGATATTTCCAAAACCTTAGGGTGCCAACAATATGTAGCAATCATCCTTTTCTCGGTAATAGCATGACATGTTCTCTCCATGATAAACCAAGGTTCTAGCTTCAAGGTAATGGCAGAGTAAATTTTCCTAAAGGAGAGAATTACCAAACTTAATAGATGACTTTGTATGGAGTATTGCATGTCATACAAGGGGTGTCAAATTGATTCCTGATGCTAATATACATTTCCAAGTTTTCATGGAATAATACATATTTTCATATAAATACTTGCGATGACATTATTAATGCATGCCAACTTAGGAATAACTATTTTTTTCTCAATGCTTTCACTTATCACAATGGAACAAGCATGTTTTAGTTTACTTATAACATTCAATGCAATAACCCACTTTATGAGAGTGTCCCTATCAATGCCTCAATTAGTAGATCAGTCAATGACCCTAGGTTCTATGAACTTTGTTCATCGCCATGCCTAACCTACTTGCACTGACCTTGGTGGATCGCGTGCCTTAAGGATGTGGTAGAACATACATGCTCTTCGGGGGAATTGAACTCTTATGGGGGGGGATATCACTATTCTTACTTGACCAACCACTCGAGCCCCCAATACTGAACTTATGACTGATTTAAAAAGTATATGTCTAAAATAATTAACATTCTCTAGTTGGGCCTTTTTCATAGGATCTGCACTAGGAATATGTACAATATATTTATAATATTTACATCACATGTGCATTATAACAAAGACCACATGAGTTGGAACTCAACATAATAACCATATCATCATTATATATTCATAATTGATTGATCGTAATTCTAAGGGTCAAGATTGTGGTATTAGAAATGCAATGGTAAAAAATGTGAGGCACACATAGCACTACATATGCACACATATATGTGGCCAAAAGCCCACCTTCATGTTCTTTTTAAATCCTGCCAATTTTTTGGAAGTATGTCACCACGTTTGATGACAAGTCTTTTCCACTAGCTACAAGTTACCCAAATGAATACTCCACGAAATCTCCTCAACCCTGTTGTGTTGAACCCCTCTAAAACTACAACTAATAACAGAGATAACATATATTGAAGGATGTAAAGTTGGGTAGGAAATTTTAACTATCTATCAGGATGGGGTTCTAAGTGTTACCATACCCAAGCAAAATTTAGAAAGGATAAGCAACCATGGAATACCAACGGAGCATCAAAAGTGGTTGAGATGTTATTTAGTGCCTTGTATCCACTCCAAGAATTGAAGTTGTGAGGGTTTACTGTCTCATTGACCGTTTAACAAAGTTTTGTTGATAACACTAAATAGATAAAGATAGAAGATGGTGATTACTCTAAAAACCATGTCTCGTACTCTTTGTCATGGACTATATGATATGGAGGGAAAACCCCCCTATGGACTACACAAGGGTTCAACATGTAGGCAGATCTAACCGTCTAAAAGCCTCTTACTTTTTATAACTACCCCAAATAGACCCCACATTCATGCATGAAATACAAAGTGAAAAGATCCAGTAACTCTACCTTTTACTCTGCGTCCGGTGTCGATCCTTTCACGTTCGATTGCTCCGCTAACTACAAGCCTCCTCCCAATGTTGGCCTGCATTCACAAACAAATAAACATGGAACTACAAACATGAATATCATATATGAATCATGGGTTAGATGTCAGTATAAAACATAAATCAAACATAAATATTTGACACATCATATTTCGGGACAGAAAAAGTATTCCTTTTATTGATATCACAATGTTTACTTACAATGAGATTGGTGACTGCTCCGTGAACCTGGTCCGGGCTCCTCTTCACCAAGCTCCAACTGTGATTCCACGTATCTTTCTCCTCTCACACTTCTTCTAGGGAAATGGCATAGGCTTATGATGGAAGAAAAAGGCAAGAATGGGAAATTCTGATGCAAATCTCACAAGGTGGTTGCAATTATATGGGGCAAGGAGGGGATGTGAAACGGGCAGAGTTTCATTGTTCTTATGCTTATGTTTGGAATGATACTCCAACACCTCCTTTTATATGACAAAATGATGGTTATTCTGTTGGGTGACGGGCTATAGGCGGTGGGACATTTGGAAAACTACCTAATAGCCCATAATCTCAACGAATTCCTTCCAACTTTTGTGGGTATACGTAGGATGTAATGGTGCAGCTAGCGTATGTACGTGAGTTGTAGTGGTACAGCAAGCATGTGTACGCAGGCAGTAGTGGTGCAGGGCGCGTACATCTTCAAATATAATGTTTTTAAGAAGAGTTGCTCAGTGATGGCTTGGCAAAAATAACAAGAGGGACACATGACAGGTATGCATGTATGGTGCAATTTAGGGCTATAACAGATGCCCCCTAATGTGTGAGGTCAGAAGAGCATCCGATGGCCGAAATACAGTACAAAATCTTGACCAACGTACAAAGCGAGTGAGTCTGGGACCAGAGTTCGGGAGGTGCCATCTGTAAAAATAACAATTGTCTCACTGAGGCGAGCATACCCATGCTCAGGATGAAATAAATCATGGTTGCCAATCAAATACACTACAGATCCATGTCATATAACTATATAAAGTGTAGCCGTGAGCAATACACAACAGATCTACATCTCAAAATCAAAGGTACACATGTATAGTATCCATCTTTAAGAAGCCAAATGACGCCTGATGGTTGGAGATGAGGCCTTCAGAGCTCAAGCAAAAAATTCAAGATATTCAAAACTTGGATAGAAGTGTAATATGAGTGTACGACTTCACTACCCAAAGGTCTTTGACGGCTCGTCAGGGACCAGACAAGAGGATCTCGGTGATCAGGCAGAGAACTTCACTGATTTCAAACAAAGACTTGATTGGACTTTTGGGATGGTTGGCCATGAGGATAAGAGACAAACTGCAAAAAAGGTCGACTCAGGTTGGGTAAAAATTCCTTTGGACAATAGAACGACAGATGATCAGATTCAGGCAAAATGACATTGGCATAAGTTCACGATGCAGGAGGCAACGCAAACTCTCCATGTGTTTAGAAGAATAACCAAATGGAGGAGGACACAACTCTATGTAGTGAGAACAACTTCCTAAGGTCATATTAAATCCCAATGCTTGGCGACAAATGAAAGGATGTGCTTTGTCCAAGGGCAACTCAATGTGCTGCCATAAAAAGAAAAAACTTTTCCCGTCCTCTTTTTGGGGTATATTTGATTTTTTTGTGTGTTTTTCAATATTTTGAAGAGCTTGAAAAAAAATAAAAGAATGCTACGTTACAAAGGAGAAACGAGTGTCGCAAGCATACTAGTTCCAAGCGCAAGGAACACACTAATTCTCATAACAAAGAGACATGTGCAGGAAAAGGACACTCGGGGAAAATTCCTCCATGGGTCAAGGTGTCAAGTCGCAGAGGCAAAGTGATACAAGGCTTGCGTATAAGGCATGCTTCAAAGGTTCAGTTGAGAGTAACATGGAGCTAGAATTAGGCCAAAGACGTAGAGATGCAACTGTGATTAGCAAGACGCAATGAAACCCCCTTCAATGTATTTTTCATGAGCCCAGAGAAGGTAAGCTTGGTGGTTTTTACGTTTTGAGAGTCTGAAAAAACGTAAAAGAAGACTCCACTGGGGTACCTTTTTCGAAGGTAGTCTAGTCGGCTCGAAAAAGGGATAAACTAGCACCGAAAAGACGTCTATTCAAAACCATTTTAACGAGTGTGACATAGACAAGATCACTCGGCAATCTTTTCAATTTTAAAGAGTCTGAAAAGAGCTTAACTATGGACTCACAACCTTTTTCTAGATTTAGTCTCCTTAGCCCGAAAAAGTATAAAATCTACTTAGGAGAACTCTCCTGGCGAGACGAATCTCCCGAGGTGTACCTTTTTCCTCCTTAATCTACAAGCCGGAAAAAGGGGTAAACTCATGCCCGTAGATGTTTTTCTGAACCAATTTAATGAGTGTGAAAGAACAAGGTCACTCGACGATCTTTTCAATTTTAAGGAGTCTGAAAAGAGCTTAACTATGGACTCTGTAGGGGATGTTATTTTGGACCAGTTTAACGAGTGTGAAGGAACAAGTTCACTCAACAATCTTTTCAATTTTAGGGAGTCTAAAAAGAGCTTAACTATGGACTCCATGGGGGTTCCTTTTTTGTAAATTTAATTCCTCGGGCCCGAAAAAGGGTTAAACTTATACCTAAGACTACTCTTCTAGAGAACCGGAGTTCCTAGAGTATACCTTTGTTCGTACAATTGACCATCCGGACTGAAAAAGGGGTAAACTACTGCCGGACAAAAACGCCTTCAAATTTTATTTTGGCGAGCGTGAAGGACAACAAGATCGCTCGACAATCTTTTCATGTTTAAAGAGTCTGAAACGGGCTTAAAAGAAGACTCGTTTTCTGGGAGTCCCAAGGGTAAGGCCAAGAGTGATGACATATCATACATATGAGGCTCAAACTCATAACCATAATAGGACTAACAAGGACTCCTGAGCCTAAATTCATTAACGACGGCATGGACACAAAAATGCAACCAGGATCTACCTAGGGCATCCATGTGGAGGTAGGCTCTAACACTAAATTATGACACTTCTAAAGCAGCAATGACGGTTATGTGTTGCATGTCGGTCGGATCGATCCTATGGCAAAGCGGAAAAGACAACAAGATGCAAAAAGTGGAGGTGGAATCCTAACTTAAATGCAAATAGTTGGAAAAACGACTTTTACCAAAGAATCTTTAAAAGTGACCCATCTCTCAAAAAGTTTTCCAAACCAAAAGTGAAGTGTATCGTAACATCCAATGAGAAACTCAAGAACCATGTTAAATGATTTTCAAGCTAGAAAAAATTACAAAAGGGTTCAAAAAAGTGGCAAAAAGGTCTATAAATAGAAGTTGACAGCTCATTTTCACCATTACAAATTGAGAATTAACCAAAAAGCCAAAAACACCCCTTTGTGAGAATAGTTGATTCCGGGAGCTTCAAAGGATGAAACGAACTTTTGCTCAGACCAAGTAAGTACAAATTAACCCCTCTTGCATTTCCATACTTCCTTTTTGCATTAGTTTTAAATTTTTTGGGGGGGCGCACTCCTAAAAAGGGGCGGCCCTGCATGTACACAAGCTATCCAAGGACAACCCGCGTGCATATGTGATTGTGTCCAATACATCCCGCGTACACCCTCAAAAAGGTAGAAAAATGAAAATACAAGATCTAACTTTGTCCATGAACTTGTCATTTGACAGGATGTATGTTCACTAAAGAGAGAGGGAACATGAATACATAGATATCTTGGTCGATGAGGACCCTGCAGCTATGGCTGCATTAAGACAATGCGGTTTATGGAAGTTTTTTTTGTGTCCATTCATGAGGGAACAACCCAGGTTGTTGAATGCCTTGGTGAATTACTGGCACCACGACTCTGAGGTGTTTATGCTCGAGGGGCAGTCGTTGACTCCAATGACTAAAGACATTTACTTTCTGACTGGCCTCTCAAGAAGAGGTGAACCAGTCAACTTGCGAGCTTTCCCCCCCAGGCCTCATAACATTGTCGAGTTGATCGGGCTATATTGCAATGCTGGCACTGAGAAAGTAGGTTCTCAGGTGTTAATCCACAATATTACCAACCTATCACTGAAGGTGATAGTTTTACTTATTGGGTAGATCACTGGATCGCTACCTTACATCAAGCTTCCCGGGCGCACATGCATTGTGCGGTGCAGTGCTTAAATTCACGAATCTTCGACTGGAGCACGACCATGCTTAAATGCATGAAGAGACAACTCACCGAGTGTCGTGGGTGGAGCGACAAGAACTTCAGATTCGGTACCATTTTATGCTCGTTCTTCTTTGATAGGGTACCTAGTCTCAGTCCACGAGAGATTGTGCAGGGGCATGTGGCCTCACTCCTAGCAGTGTGTAGATGGGCAACATTGTTTCCGTGACAAGGGGGAGGGAGGACTATAGAGGCCTTTGACGATACATTAAAAATTGACTGGTGGGCACGACAGATTCCCGTGATAGAGGACTACCCCTACGTCAGGATCAACTTTTCCAGGGACCCAGACATGCCCGTACCTCCTGGA
>ML782435.1:127035-140077 GCA_009831015.1 Picea engelmannii
GGGGGGGGGGGGGCACACTCCTAAAAAGGGGCGGCCCTGCATGTACACGAGCTATCCAAGGACAACCCGCGTGCATATGTGATTGTGTCCAATACATCCCGTGTACACCCTAAAAAAGGTAGAAAAATGAAAATACAATATCTAACTTTGTCCATGAACTTGTCATTTGACAAGATGTATGTTCACTAAAGAGAGAGGGAGCACAAATACATAGATATCTTGGTCGATGAGGACCCTGCAGCTATGGCTGCATTAAGACAATGCGGTTTATGGAAGTTTTTTTTTTGTCCATTCATGAGGGAACAACCCAGGTTGTTGAATGCCTTGGTGGATTACTGGCACCCCAACTCTGAGGCGTTTATGCTCGAGGGGCAGTCGTTGACTCCAACGACTAAAGACATTTACTTTCTGACTGGCCTCTCGAGAAGAGGTGAACCAGTCAACTTGCGAGCTTTCCCCCCCAGGCCTCATAACATTGTCGAGTTGATCGGGCTATATTGCAACGTTGGCACTGAGAAAGTAGGTTCTCAGGTGTTGATCCACAAGATTACCAACCTATCACTGAAGGTGATAGTTTTACTTATTGGGCAGATCACTGGATCCGCTACCTTACATCAAGCTTCCCGGGCGCACATGCATTGTGCGGTGCAGTGCTTAAATGCACGAATCTTCGACTGGAGCACGACCATGCTTAAATGCATGAAGAGACAACTCACCGAGTGTCGTGGGTGGAGCGACAAGAACTTCAGATTCGGTACCATTTTATGCTCGTTCTTCTTTGAGAGGGTACCTAGTCTCAGTCCATGAGAGACTGTGCAGGGGCATGTGGCCTCACTCCTAGCAGTGTGTAGATGGGCAACATTGTTTCCGCGACAAGGGGGAGGGAGGACTATAGAGGCCTTTGACGATACATTAAAAATTGACTGGTGGGCACGACAGATTCCCGTGATAGAGGACTACCCCTACGTCAGGATCAACTTTTCCAGGGACCCAGACATGCCCGTACCTCCTGGATCTGAGCGAGGAGAGATGGGTACGTTTACTTTTTAAAGTTATCTAATTTTTAATTTCTTTTTATATATATCATATTTATGTGAAACGGAGTATCTGACAACTATGTATCTGTTTATGTACAGATGTGGGACCAGTGCGTCCAATAGACTTCGCGAGGAGCACACGGTGTCCTTGACTAGAGGCAATACCAGCAGCGGTCGCTGGACCACCAAAAATAGGAGGGGGACCTCCAGCCAAAGAGGTTGAGAGAGTATTGAGACAGGTGGAGCGGAACCTCACCGTGCTCACTCGTACAATGCCCATGGTCGAGATCGAGGATCTCCTGCCATCTATGCAGCCTCATGTAGTTGGGGTGCCATGGACCTGGGTCCATCTTTTTTGACGCTTGAAAAACGTCATCGTTCACTATGGCAGAGCCAACAGGCCCCATGCTTAGCTTAGGATGGACCACTTACGTGCTGAGGGCACATTTTGTATATTTTTGAGAGCATAAGCCCCGCGATGTACACTGGATATATTATTTTTTGAGGTGCTTGTGCCCACCTATGTACTCTGATACTTTTGATATATGTGTGTGTGTGTGTGTGTGTATTTACATATTTTATGTCTTATGGATCACATTTTAACAATGTATGTACATGTGTATGTGTGTGCTTCTTTCTATGTGTCTACAATATGCCAATCTGATACTTGATTAGCTAGAGTATCTGTCATTTGATTTAGTCTCCTAGGAACATGGATATACATAATGTAATCAAAGCAACATTCTAAGAGACGTACCCTAAGGAACCGTCAGTGTAGAGTAGGATCATAAACGTGGTAAACCCCATTTAACTGGGACACAACCAGTTGTGCATCTAAGTAGACCTGGAGGTGAGAGATGCCATGCGACAAAGCGTCACGAAGCAACTCTATCATTGCGTTGTACTCGACGACATTGTTTGTGGCATCACCTAAACAGATACCCCTAGAAGATAGCAACTAGCCCCGAGGTGTGAAGATCACCCAAGCTACGGAAGAAAGCCTCCGAGTGTATCGGCTAGCGACGTCCGCGAACCCAATGAACACCTCTGATTCACTTAACATCTGCCACGGTGAAAAAGATGACATCAATAATGACACGTCCATAAAACAAAAAGACAAAACAAACTAAATGTATAAGAACTATACATATGTACAAGAAGTCACCCAAGGCGACCCACCTACGTGTAATACTTCTTGAGGTAGAGCCCATTTCTAAGCTCCGCTAAAGCGTTCCCCTCAAAGTCAACCAGACAATAAGCACCCTTCTTTGGTACCTCCTTCACAATGAAAGGTTCGAACCACATGGGTTTGAACTTGGCTGTCGTCAAGGGATCCCTATCTTGGTCATATACTAGGACAAGGTCGCCTTTGGAGAAAATCTGAGGACGAACAGACCGATCATACTGACACTTTACTCTTTGCTTGTGAGCCTCGTTAATCAAGGCTGCATCGCGTCGCTGCTCGAGATATAATAAGCGTTCCTCAAGCAGTGAAGTGTCTGGCAATAACTGTACTGCCAACTTTAGAGATGGGATCTGGCACTCTATTAGCAAGACTTCTTCCAGCCCGTAAACGAGTTGAAAAGGTGAGAAACCGGTGGTAGTCTTTACAAACGTTCAGTGGGCCCACAATGTCGAGTACAACATTAAATGCCAATTTCACTTGGTTGAATTGATCGTTCGTTGTAAAATAGTCTTGAAGGACTTATTCACAACTTCCACCTGACCAATCGCTTGTGGGTAGTAAGGAGATGAATGCTCTTGCCTCAACCCAAGCTTTGACGTTAACTTAGACATCATTTTGTTCTAAAAGTGACTGCCATGGTCAGTGACAATCTCCTTCGGGATGTTGAACCTTGCTATTATCTGATTAAAAATAAAGAGAGGTGTTTTCTCGCCATCATTATTGAACATTGGCATAGCCTCAACCCACTTTGTGAAGTAGTCTACTGCTATGATGATATAATGATGCCCCTTGGCTGAGACCGGGTGGCATGTAGTAAAATCAATCCCCCACTTGGTGAAAGGACCAACAGTAATGATGGGGAACATGGGAGTGGGGTGTCCCTCATCTTTTGAGAGAAGATCTGGCACAGGTGGCACTTCTTGACCGATTCAACACAATCTTTGATTAACGTCGGCCAGAAGTAACCGGCTCGTAGATTTTTTGGGTTGTTGCCAACCCAGACAAATGACCACCACATGCTCTGGTGTGGCAGTCGTTAAGAACGAGTTTCGCTTCTTCATGAGTGATGCACCGGCAAAGGATGCAATCTACACCTCGACGATATAAAGTGTCATCGAGTATGAGATAGTTTTTTGCTTGATGGCGTATGCGTCGATGCTCATAACAAGAAGTAGAGGTGGGGCACTTCAAAGTCTGGAGATAGACTAGTATATCTGCATACTAGGGGTCTGAAGATGAAGTCAGAAAAATATCTCCTTTAATCGGTGATTCTTTGGGCATAACATCACCTGATTAGACCGGAAGTTCCGAGATAAGTTCTGCAAAGACCAGTGACTTTTTGGATTTCGCAGAAAAAAAATCCAAGTCAAATTCCTGGAGGATAACGATCCATCTACTGATATTTCCACCGATGATGCATCGTGTCAACACGTATTGAAACAAATTCACAATGGAAATGATGGTGGTCTTACAAAATAATATAATGACAGAACCGCTGGACAACATGCACTACTGCCAACGCTAGCTTCTCAACATGGGAGTAGTTGAGTTCGGGTCCAACCAGGCCTCGACTCAGGTAATAAATCACATGCTCTTCAAGCAGATTGTCCTCTTGAACCAAGACCATACCAATGGTCGACTCTGCAGCGACCAAATATAATAAGAAATCTTTATTATAATTAGGAGGTTGGAGCAGAGGGGCAGACATGAGGGTGTGTTTCAATGCTTCGAAAGAGCATTGAGCAACTTCATCCCAATGGAAAGGGACTCCCTTCTTCAGTAAACACATGAACCCTTTAGTGATCTCGACATAGTTTGCGATAAAATGCCAAAGGAAATTCACTTTACCCTGAAGTTGAGTGACTGTGCACAGGGGAGGCAACTGAACTATCGCCTCAACCCTTCAGAGGATCGACCATGATCCCTGTTGTTGAAACTATGAAACCTATCAATCGACCCGACGTCACATAGAAACTGCACTTGTTTGGATTCAAGTGTATCCTATAGTAGCGACATCGCTTAAAAATTAGTCGAAGGTGCGCGGGATGATCAACTCTCTTACGAGATCATGATGCTAAATCATCAAGATAAGCCTCGACTATGTGTCTTAGGTCATGGAAAGCAAAAGACATGGCCCACTGAAAAGTGGCTCCAGCATTCTTCAAGCCAAAAGGCATCTTCCGATAAGCAAATGTACCCCATGGACAAACAAAATTTGTTTTATGTTGGTCTTCAGGCTTAATCTGTATCTGATTATATCTCGAAAAACCATCCATGAAAGAAAAAACCTCACAGCCCGCACACTCATCAACAATCTGGTTGATGAACCGGGTGGGGAAATTATCCTTTGGAGAGAGCTTGTTCAAATCACAGAATTACATACATACATGAATCATTCCCTGCTTTTTGTTGACCGGAACGAGATTTGACACCCATTAAGTCAACTGAATGAGGTAGATGAAACCAACTTTGAGCAGTTTCTCTACTTCAACCTTAATAGTTGTCGCTTTTCGAGCATTAATCGGATGAAGCTTCTGCTCGGCCGGCTTGGCATCAGGATAGGTCATTATTTCATGTTCGACGATTCTTGGATCAATGCTTGGCATTTACTTGTAAGACAAGGCAAAATGTCATGGAATTCCCTAAATAAATCTGTGTAGATTTGAATCTCCTCGGGGGAGAAGTCCACTCCGATGAAGACATTCTCCATGATGCCAGGGATTCTAGAGATGTCAATAGGTATCGTTTCAGTGATGGTTGCCATATTACCCTCGGCATAAACTGTGTGCATAGCCAGGGGATTAATAGGACAAGACCTATCTCCAGTCATAGTCAACACAAATTCTCCTGCCTCTATTCTTCTTAACTCTGGGAGGAAGTAATATCTATGATGAAGATTGTCCCAGGGTCTATCTAGACCAGTCAATGCCTCTATAATTGCCTTGTCATAGGGCAAGAACAAGTCTAAAGAATTTGTAGTGGCAAGTGAATCTTGATCCCAAATAGGCTCGAGGACTACATCTAACTTCGATGCAGGATTTGGATCAGGGTTGGCCGAAGCTTTCTGGACAATAGGGTACGCAACTTCTATCGCAGACAAGGGCATGGACATGCCAGGATTCCCTATCCCTTCCATCGAAGTCGATGGGGAAGGAAGAGTCCACAGATCGATAAGTAAGTCATACGGAATGATGACACTTGAAAAATCTCAACCCTAGGTTGGTCGAGGACAACCGATATGATATTGACATCTCTCGAAGGAGACGGGTAATCGAATTTACCCATCAAAGGTGTTCACAAACCAACCTGCACATTGACGATGTCAGGCTGGTGGGTTTTCAATCATCAGGACCGTGGATGCCCCCGATGAAGGGTTAGGCTTAGAGAAGGACAATTGATCAATGGTCACGATTCAACCCTCATGTGGAAACAACAAGACCCGAAAAACTGTGGCAACCCCTGCATGCATGGCATATGGCCAACTCCTTCCTAGCAGCAAGTTGTAGTCGAGAGGCGCATCGACCACTTCAACTTCAATGCACACGGTCTTCCCTCCCAACTGCACGGGGAAAGAAGGGATGATTCCATGTGGTCTGAAAGAACAACCATAGAAAGCAGTAAGGAGAGTAGGTGACGGAGAAAAAATAGGTTGGCCAATGGCCTTCCAACACGCTAATGACATCATGCATATCGAGGCACCCTCATCAACCATCGTGCGAAAAATATTTTGAGTAAAATATTTCATGGGGTGAGCCACCTACTATCTGAAACGCAACGTGGTATGAGAGACGAGGCTTCAAGTCGGTCGTATCAAGCATGATCGTTCCTGGATTACAAGTCTCAATGGATCCTAAGGTAGCTAACAAAGCCTTTCTCTACAAAGGGCAGCTCTGGAGGAACTTCAAAGCAGACATCACGCAAGGGGTTTGTGACAAATCCTCCACCACAGAGTAGTTTTGGGTGGCCCTTGCATTTGGATTGTGCGAAGCTTTCTTTAACGACCCTTTTAGGATGCATGTCATTGTTTCGCCCATGGTCTTCTCAATCTTGAGAGGAGCTTATGGGTTTTCAGCTTCTTTACCCTTTTCAGTAGTGTTTGGCATTTCGTAATCATGTGCCCTAGTAGCTATGTGAGTGTTACCCTTCAACATATAAACATTCACGGCCGAGGGGTTACTGGAAGACGGAGGGGGTCACTGACTACCTCCATCTGCGCTCAAAGAGGCTTGAGTCAAAATTTTCCGATGTGGAAATGGTTTCGTTAACACAACAGGCTATTATTGTGCCAATAACTTCTGGGCCTCCACAAGTCGAGGGAACAGGTGAGTCGGGTGGTCTTCCGTGAAAAGGTTACATGGATACTTTGACTTTCTTTTCTTTGTGTTTCCCCCACCAACATTGTTGGTGGGTTTCTTATTCCCGTTTCCCTTCTTGTTTCGTTGTTTTTTCTTTCCGTCAGGCTGCTGGTTGGCCTCCGGGTTTGTCGACTACACATTGTGTACATCCGATGTATGGGTAGGGGGAGCAGTCGAAATAGAGGTTTGGTTGTCCGCTATCTGTTGTATCGACAATTGTTGCAATTGATTCAACAACTGATCAGTGGGCTTTGCTTGTTCTGAATCAACTATGCCATCAACATGTGGTCCAGACTTGTGTCTAGTCTTGTCAAGGATAGACCGTGGCACATCTGGAAAAACCTCGTAAAGTAAACCGGACTGAGAGTATATCAGTTTAAGCTGTTGAGCTCTCATTATTGCCTCTTCCTCGGAAAAGACCCCCGACGTTTCAACGTCCTTGGATAACTGGGGTACCAAAGAATTAAGGAACCACTCCAGTAGGAATGTTGGTGGAACCAGTACTTTTTTCAAACTCTTTTTACGCCGCCACTCTCGTGTGTGATTCAAGATATGATCGGCCTTCGTCTGCTCGAATTTGGCCAGCAATTCAGTGCCAACATCATATCTCACATATAGTTGGAAATGGTTGAGAAAAACCATTGCCAATTCGCTAAAGCAAGAGTATCTTGAGCGGTCAAGTTCGATGTACCATTTCATGGCACTCCCGATGAGACTGCGTTGAAATAGACGCAACTGAACAGAGTCGTCTCTCAAATAGTTCAACAAGCACCATAGGTGAAACGTGGTCACATGATCACATGGATCCTCGTTAGGCTTACCTTCGAATTTTGGAATGTCTAGGGGCAACTTTGTCGGCATGGGAGGCCAACGCGGATCGTGACAGATTGGGTCGTTTAACAATCTTGACAAGTCTGGAAAATGCAATGTCACCAGAAATGGTAGTTTGGGCTATTGACTATGTACATGACGAAAGGAGCCTGGAATTTGGCTGGAACCAGGTTGCCAGGAAAATTTAGGCTGTTGTCTAGGGTTCTGGTAAAATCCATGGCCTTGGCCAGCATTCAGATACTGCACTTGTTGAGACGTCATCGACTAACTCCCATAGTTGGACCTTGAGGGCTGGGAAGGGATTGCTCCCGACGTTGTGTTCCAAAGGTTCTGGAAAGGGTTGCCCCTTGCCGATCTGACATGCATAGGTACTGAGCCTTGCTCGAGGTTCCTTTGACCATGGAAGGGGTTGCCCCCCGTCAGCATCCCTGACTAGAGAACTAATCCATGCCACAGATTCCAGAGTCCTTGTGAAGAGGAGACTCATGTGTTTTCCCCCTGTGTAGGAATAGTACCCCGCACATGATTTTTGGGTCCAAAACCAGGGTTTCCCCTAGCCGAGATGACAGCTGACGAGAATGCGTTGTTTCCAAATGCATTGAACAAAGAGAACGACATTGAATCCACCGATGTGGTGTAGGAAGAAGGTCCTTGACTACCTGTTCTGAACAAGTTGTAGTTCAGGTTTGGCCATACGGGTTGTTGAGAAGCACCATCGAGCGAGGGGAACGAAGGAGGTATATGACCCCCGTCGTAAGGGAAAACGTTATAGGGGGCTGAGGTGGCCCCCATGGACCTTTGTAGAGGAGCGTTTGAGCTTTGTTCCCCCAGACCCATGGTCTGTAGGGTGGAGTAGGTGAGGACCGAGTTCGTATCAAAGTCGGCCATCCCATATGAAAATGGAGGACACGTCGCACTCTGTGTGAATGGTGCAATGATCGCCACCATAGACAGAATCAAACCACTGCCTGAAGTAGAGGCGGTCGAGACCATAGTGGTTCGAACCTGCAAAGGTGAGTTGGGAGGTGAGACGCCCCTACCAGTGGCAGTCGTAGAGGGAGTGTGAGGACTCCCTAACGAAGTAGCAACATTTGCTTTCATCGATGCTTATAGGACTATATGACGCTCATGATGTGTTACCCTCGGGGGGCGACTTATATCAAAAGTGGCACCGACAAGTCAGTGATCGGAGGGTTATACGGACCAACAACTTCCGCTCCAAGGTAAAAAATAGTCGGTTCCTCCGGAATCGAATGCTCTCCTCTCGGAGTTGGCTCGGGCACAGTTTCCTGCGGCCTGGTTGCCTCAAATGACCCTTGTTGGTCAAGTCTTCACCGTAATGGTGGAAATGGTGGCTTCAATGTAACCGGCAGGAGGCCCAGAAGCCTTCGTGATCGGCGGGGCTCTTGATATTCCACTATGTGAGAAGATCAATGACACAGTAAGGCTTTTTCTAACGTTGAAGACCAAGCACACACTAGAAAAGTTCCTATGAGATAAAACAGACAAACCACTAACTAATTAGAAGAACAGTTACGCTAGCCAACACTAGAGCAACTTACCGGTGCAAGTGTAACTCGAACACGAAAGCACCCTCCGGGTATACTCTGCAAAGTGTGGTCCGACGTCTGCCATAGGTACCGCGGTATACCCCCGTAGTCACCTTTGTAAGTCCCTAAAATAAAGGCAACTAGGTTGCCAGCTCGCGAACAATCACCAGGCGGGTACAGTCGACAGTCGGGTGGACCGTAATGAGCAGGGTAACTAAGCCTGATACCTACCGAGGGTATCGAAAGCAAGTGGTCCGGAAGACAATTGGGGACCTCGAACGGATTTGAGATCCACGAAGCTCCATGGCAAATGTGACCAATAGTATCCCATGACAAGTCATCAATATGTGTTCCCCACTACGCTTGGTCCGACTTTGGAGGGGTTATCTCCGCTACCTTTCCGCACGCGACCTCATGTTTAGCCCCTGTGTTAGAGGGGGTCCCAGATAACTTTCACGTTTACTGGATTTTTTACACTCCCTAGCACTGACTCATATGCTTGTTTTATAAGCCTTGAAGAGTTTCCTCTCCAACCTAAATCAAGGCTCTAGCCTGGACTAGTTGATGGACCCTACAAACATAAAGTCTAGTTTATTTTAACTTAGCATTAATTTTAGATGGCTTGTTTTAAGTCAAGGAAACGGAAAATGAAACTAGTGCTGTGTTTTGAGAGACAAAGAAGGAGAAGCAAACGAAAATGAAAGAAAAATTACTTCTTTTTCTTTTGACAAATAAAGATTTGTAACTAACTTTTCATAACTATTTTTTAAAGGAAAAACCTAAAACAAGATTTCACTCGACTATGAGCTACTTATGTTCTAAGCAATCAGTAAAGAACTTAAAGAAAATAACTCTTTCTCCTAACAAAGAAAATAATCAACTTCTTTTTCTTTTTCTTTAAAGCAAGCAAAATGGGAAAAAGTGAAGACAAGACAAGACCAGAAACTGACTTCTGGCCCACTGCGGATCGTAGGGAGTCACTGACGATACCAAACACATTGATCAAAAAAGACTCACAGACTTGTCTAAAACCCTTTCAAAGAAAACATAAGAAATCTTTAAAAGATAAAGAAATTGATGTCAAACCCAAGCTAAAGATTGTAACAACAGAGACCAGTACTTGATCAAGAAACCCTGAAAAATGTGACTTCAATCAGGGAAGAGGTTGATTGCCTCTTCTAAAAGAAAAAGTTTCTTGACACACGCATGCTACTGACACTTCAGCAACCTTTGTATGTACCCAGGTTGTCTACAAGCAGGGCACGTTTGTACACATGGAGACCCACTACAGGCCGCGTACACCTCTGTAACTTCTCAAAAAAAGAAAACTAACAGGTAGGATGACAGGGCAGGGAGTACTGGTATGGAAGACTATAATCCCTTAAAGACTCAACAACTTATAGAAAGAAACTCAAAAGGTAAAAACCAATCAAACACCCATAAAACCCCCTAAAACCCTAGAGGTTTCCCCAGTATGGTCGTCAGTTCTGTTATAGCGTGAAAACCCCCCTATGGACTACACTAGGGTTCAACATGTAGGTAGATCTAATCGTCTAAAAGTATCTTACTTTTTATAACTACCCCAAATAGACCCCACATTCATGCATGAAATACAAAGTGAAAAGATCTGGTAACTCTACCTTTTACTCTGCATCTGGTATCGATCCTTTCGCGCTCGATTGCTCCGTTGACTACAAGCCACCTCCCAAGGCTGGCCTGCATTCACAAACAAATAAACAGGGAACTACAAACATGCATCTCATATATGAATCATGGGTTAGATGTCAGTATAAAACATAAATCAAACATAAAGATTTGACACGTCATATTTCGAGACAGAAAATGTATTCCTTTTATTGATATCACAATGTTTACTTACAATGAGATCGGTGACTGCTTCGCGAACCTAGTCTGAGCTCCTCTTCACCAAGCTCCAACTGTGCTTCCACGTATCTTTATCCTCTCACACTTCTTATAGGGAAATGGCATAGGCTTATGATGGAGGAAAAAGGCAAGAATGGGAAATTATGATGCAAATCTCACAGGGTGGTTGCAATTATATGGGGCAAGGAGGGGATGTGAAACGGACAGAGTTTCACTATTCTTATGCTTATGTTTGGAATGAGACCCCAACACCTCCTTTTATATGACAAAAGGTTGGTTATTTGGTTGGGTGACGGGCTATAGGCGGTGGAACAGTTGGAAAATTACCCAATAGTCCGTAATCTCAACGAATTCCTTGCAACTTTTGTGGGTATACGCAGGTTGTAATGGTGCAGCTAGCATACGTACACAAGTTGTAGTGATGCAACAAGCATGTGTACGTGGGCAGTAGTGGTGCAAGGCGCGTACATCTTCAAAAATATTGTTTTTAAGAAGAGTTGCTCAGTGATGGCTTGGCAAAAATAGCAAGTAAGAGGGCCAAATGCCAGGTATGCATGTATGGTGCAATTTAGGGTTATAACACTATAAGGTTTAAAATAGATACTAAGATAGTTGAGGCATTCTACCAAATACATTTTAACTGTCATGCTTTGATTCTCCACAATCATGTCAAGTGTTGAAGGGTGAAGGAAGCCCACCAAATGTTTGTCAAAATGTCTAAAATGATTTTCTTGATATCAATTACACAAGTCGACGGATACGCTCATCAAGGGCATGATAGGAAATCCTAGGTCCTTGAATTCACCCTACACTAGCTTGCTCTTCATGTAAGAGGTGATATGCTTATATTTATGAAATTCCTTTCCGAGGAAAATATTACCCTAGAGATGACAAGCTTCAACACCAATTACGACATGGACTCTAAGATTCAAGATAAGGAGGGGATCCTTCTCAACCAATGGAGGTTAATATTTGTCAACATGCAATGGGAAGATGGGTATACTTTCACTAATTATAATATGGAAGGAATCAAACTTTCACTTGATGCTCCATCTCCATGGAGGCTCTCATATGTCTCTAATACTCCAAATGTCTCTTCCTCCTAAGGGTTTTCCAAGGGTAAAAGATTGATCCTTTCTCTTACAAAGATGCATTTCAAAGTAGATCATCTTCCCCATTGAAACAAAAGACATCACAATTATGCTCTTTCATTGTAGAGAATGTCTATTGCGCTTATTAATTACATATCCATTCAAATATGATCAATGAGTTCAAAAATGAATATAAACAAAATGCTTTGATCTATAAATTCATGGGTTTTAGCCATCATCTACAACAATCAAGATTTTCGTTTTCCAATTGGAATTTAGAATGCATTGTAAGATTTTGTTCTAGAGGTTTCCTTTTTGAAATTTTAGCAAACCTAAAATTGTAGAAGGGTCAAGGAGGATAGACCATGGTTTTAGGACAAAGTTGATCTCTTCTTCAACAATGTTTCCCTAATTTTAACCCATCTTCAATGTCCATCTCTTCAACCCTAAATTACATAAGAATGCCCAATCTCCCCATCTTGTTTTGGAAATAGACAATCCTCAAGGGAATTAAATACACCTCGGGAAAATGCATAAAAATAGATATAAGCTAAGAGAAGAAGGATATATTCTAATGTACCAAAGTCCATGTAAAACTTGACTTGAGAAAAGGCCTACTAGATGAGATCATGTTGGATTGTGAAGATTTTAATTGGACCTAGAAACTAAGTTATGAGAATAATGCTTCCATGCGTAGACTATGTTTAGAAACATGCAATGTGAGAGAAGCCTACTCGAAGGCAAAATTTTCTCCATCCCAAAAAAGGAAAAAATAACAAACCTAATGAATGACATGATTTGATGAAGAATCTCGGGGGAAATAATGCAGATGAATTCAATCTTTGTATCTTAGGTGAAAGAACTTGTCACACCCTCTAAGGAGCTTGTTGTTGAAAGTGACATAAACACAACTAAAAAGTCTCTGCATGAATGTCCTTTTAAGGGGATGAAGAGGATACATGAATTAGATAATTTGGACCAAGAAAATGAGTCATTGCCTTTGCCCAATTCCTATAGTGAAATGCAATAACACTATTTGTATCTTTAGAAGCCTCTAATAAATCAACATGATGGATATAAAGAAGAAAGAAAAAAAAGGGAAAAAATG
>ML782435.1:147803-202048 GCA_009831015.1 Picea engelmannii
GGAACGAGACAATCATCCACACTGATCATAAGCCTCTCCAGTTCATGCAGACACAAGGCAAATTGCAAAATGACCATCATCAGAAGTGGTCCACATACTTGCAACAGTTCCATCTCAACATCAAGTATAAGATAAGGAGCATCAACTGCATCGTTGACTGCATCGTTAACTGCCTCAACTGACCTCCAATTGTCGCACTAACCATGGTGCTACACTCTTGCAGATATGAGACCTCCAAATGGCCCCAACTCTACGAGTGAGATACTGACTTCACCACTACCTATCAGATGTTGGGCACAAACACAATTGTCACTGATTTTCATCTACAGGACGGGTTGTTGTGCCATTTGGGCCATCTATGTGTTCCATCAAGCGAGCGAGTGAAGCTAGATTGGGAATCTCACTATAGTCGGGTGGTAGGACACTTTGATATAGACAATACAGTGGCAGTGTTGCAACAACATTTCTATTGGCCAAAACTTTGATAGGATGTCAGCAAGTATATCAGGTCCTGCACAGCCTGCGTCATTGCCAAACTGACCATTAAGAAACAAGACATGTACACCCCTTTGCCTACTCCCGAAAAGCCCTGGGAATCCATCTCAATGGACTACATGTCAGGCCTTCCTTCCACCAAGCAGGGAAATGACCGTGTTTTCGTCGTGGTTGATCGATTTTCCAATATGACGATTTTGGTCACCTGCAAGAAGAGCATCACAACAGAGGCCATTACCAAACTCTTATTCGAACAAGTGTGGGTACATTTTGGTTGATCCTTTGGTCATGGCTGGACACCAAACTCACCAAATCCATGGCCTTCCACCCCCAAACGGATGGCCAAATCGAGGTCGTCAACAAGATGATCATGCATATCTTGCGGATGTACAGTTCCAAGCATCCGCGCACATGAGATGAGAGTCTTCACTATGTTCAACACAATTACAATAAAGCCATACATAGCTCAACCAACCACAACCCCTTTCAGGTGGGGTTGTGATTTCAATTGTTGGGTCCGATGGATGTTGCACTACCCCTTGCATCCACACAAGCATAATCATCCCATGTGCAAACCGATGATGACAAAGCCACCCGATTTATTGAATGAATCCAACACATCCTCCAACAGGTTCAGGATATTTTGTATAAGTCCAATGCCAAGTACAAGCAGCGCCATGATCAACACTAGGTGCCACACAAGTTTCAGGTGGTAGATAAAGTTTGGTTGCACCTTTAGAAAGAACGCCTTACAGGACCCCATCGGAAGCTTTGTCCACTCCGCTATGGACCTTATACCATCACCAAGGTTGTGGGTGACAATGCTTTTGAGCTCAACATTCCTCCCTTCCTCGGCTTGCACCTAGTGTTTAATGTGGACCTCTTTCGACCATACTTTCCACCCTTATTAGACACCTCAAAGATAGCAGAACAATTGACACCAACATAGCTCAACCCTGACTACATGGAACATGCATCCACTGATCAGATTGTGGACACACAGGTCAAGGGCACTTGCCAACATAAGCTTAATCTTTATTGGGTTGTCAAAGCAGGGCAACTCCTGCACTAAGGCAAGTGACTCACTTGGGGCCAAATTCAGCAGAAGTTTCCTCACCTAATGGGGGAACTCAATACAATGGAGACCATTGATTTCTAAGGAGGGAGGATTGATCCAGGTGGATATCGGTGGCCACCCACCTCTTCCAGTTGGCTCACATACAACTTTCATCTTGGCAGTTACAGTTTTTATCTTGGCAGTTTTTTTCTAGCTTTCCGGGTCTTAAACTTTTGGGGCTATTTTAAGGACCTAAACAATGTTTTTTGGGCCCTCCACAGCCACCATCTACAAAAGGACACAGTGTGACGACATAATGTGTAGTCCTTGGATAAACCTTTCCAACAGGATATTGTGAGCCTAAAACGAAGATCGTATGCAAAAGTTACGACCTCGGGAAGTTGATGTACCAACTTACCCCATTGGGGCCCACATGACTTTTGGCGCTTCACCTCTTGGTGTTAGGTTTTTGGATGTCTTGGGTTTTTTGTTTACTTCTTGATGCTAAAAAGGCCTCGAGGCCTCATTGTAATGTGCTCGGACGAATATTCGTAGCGACCACATCTCTTCTCAAAGATTAGCTACCACCATTCGAGCAAGATTGTTTTCATTCTACATTTTACAGTTTCAATAGATTTCTTATTTAATATAAGTTAAGTTCCAGTGTATCTTTGTTATTGTTTTATCTATATCTGCATTAATGTTATTGATCTGTGTTTCATTTTGTTCTGCTCATAAATCTGGATAAGTCCTCTTTGTTGTTTGAACTTACAAATCTGGGTTGTATAGAGAACGAAATGAAAGACATGAATATGAATGGAAACACACACACACACACATAAATATTGTAGGGAGCATAGTAATACAACGAGAACCACATTCTATTAATAAATGAAATAGGAAAAGACTATGAAATGCAAAGCAATACAAACTAGCTAAAATGGTGGTAGCTTATCTTTGAATAAAGAGGTGTTGGCTACTCTCATTCACAAGTTGACATTACAAGAGGTCAAATGGCCTTTTGACATAAAGTACTAAACCCTAAACATCCAAAACTATAACCCTAGGAGACAAAGTGCCAAAAGGATTGTGGGCCCCGAGGTAGCTAGTTGGTACGTGAACTTCCAGAGGGTGTAACTTTTGCATACAATCCCCATTTGTGGTGCACAATAGCTCATTGGAAAGATTTGATTAAGAAATACAATTGTTAGCAAGCTTGTGAATGCCATAGCCACTTCATGCCCCCAAATGGCCAAAAAACATCGTTTGAGGCCTCAAAATGGCCTCATAAGTTTAGGACCTAAAAAATTGTAGATAAATGTTTTTTCAAGATGGAGACTTGTGTTGATAAATTAATGGAAGAGGTGGGTGGCCCTCAATGTTCATCTGAAGTAATCCTCCCCCCTTAGGAAGAAATGGTCCCCCTTTGCATCAAGTTCCCTCATTAGACATGGAAACTTTTGTTGAATTTGACACCTGGTGAGACACTTGCCTTGGTGAAGAAATTGTCCTACTTTGACAACTTGATAGAGTTGTATGTGTTGGAAGGTGCCCTTCATCTTGGTGTCCATGATCTAATCCACTATAGCCTACTCAATGTCATTGAGGTTGAGTTATGTAGGGGACAAATGCTCAACCACTTCCAAGGTGTCCAATAGGGGTGGAAAATATGGTCAAAGCAACTTCACATTAAATACTATGTGCAAGCCAAGGAAATGGGGTATACTCAATTCAAAATCATTCTCACCCACAACCTTTATGATGGTGTAAGGTCCATATTAGAGTGGTCTGAGCTTCCTGTGGGGTCCTGTGAGGAACTCTTTTTGAAAATGCAACCACACCTTATCACCAACCTGAAACTTGTGTGGAACCCGATGTTGGTCACGTCGCTACTTGTACTTGGCATTGGCTTTTTGTAAGATATCATAAACCTGTTGTTGGATGCATTGGATTTGTTCAACAAATTTGGTTACTCTGTATGCCTTAGTCTAGTCATGGGAGGACTCCTCCTGTGAAGATGCAATTGGTGGAGCTACATCAATTGGGCCCAATGTTTGGAACCCCAAGCCCACTTGAAAAGGACTATGGCTAATAGAGTCATGGAGGGCTCTTTTGTAGCTATGTTGAACATATGGAAAGTTCTCATCCCATGTACATGTATGCTTGGAGTTGTACATGTGCATGATATGCATAATCATCCTATTGACTACTTATGTTTGTCCATTTGTTTGGGGGTGGATTGTAGTTGATTTGGTTAGCTTGGTGTCCATTAGAGACCACAAGATGGACCAAAAGGTACCGATGAACCTATTGTCCCTATATGAAATAATGGTTTGTGGTATCCCAAAATGAATCCAAACAAGAGCTTAGCAGTGGCTTTGGTTGTGATACTTTTCTTACATGGTGCCAAAATGGCCATCTTAGATAATCGTTCAATGACCACAAAAACACGATCATTACCATGCTTGGTGGAGGGAAAACCTAACATGTAATTCATGAAGATTGATGTTGAGAGCTTGTATAAGGTAGGTAGAAGAGTGCACAACCCCTGTTTCTTAATAGGAAGCTTATGAATGGCATAGGTAGTGCACAATTTGATATACCTACCGATGTTTTGTCGAAATTTTGTTTAGTAGAAATACTTTTGAAATACTGCTATTGTCTTCTCCACATCGAATTGCCCCGCCACCTGATTGTAATGTTTCTCCCAAATCAGCTTTGCACAATTGCTTAAAGGAACACAAAGATGGCCTAGATAACACAAAAGTGAATCCTTGAGGTGAAAGTCTAGAGCTTTGTCCGGCAAATTATATGTTATAATTTTCGTTACATTTTAATGTCAACCCGGGGGGGTTCGTAAACTTAGAGGTGCAAGCACAGGAAATGCAAGACTAAAGCTCTAATCTATCCTACACCGACGACAATCCAAATAAATCAAACAAATTAAAGCGAAGCAGGCTGTAGGAAATGAAAACAAGCAAATTGTTGAAGACTAACACTAAGGAAATTGTCATTTGGGTTGTGGAACAACTAACACTGTAAAGGTTTTGAGTTGCAATATTTCACACAAAGGTGTTCATGCAACTTTGGAGAAGTATCTTATTAGCGTTTATAACCTTCAATGATATTCCTATAGTGGATCCACACTTATGCTAGAGGAAAACAAATTAATATAAAACACACTTTGGAGATTAGTCCTCAAAAGAGATACACTTGAAGGTATAAATGAAGGATAGAAGAAAAGTGAGGTATGTGTTGATATGGAGTTATTTTTTCCCATTTTATTTTTATATGGATGAGATCACCTTACAACAATAATTTGTTTAACACTGCATGGCAACACAACAATATAATTAACAATTTTTAACATATACATATCTATAACAAAATAACGAGTTGAACATAACAATTTATAACAATAGGTATGGAATAGTAATACAATATCACAAACAAAACAATATATAAACCAATAATATGTGTGTGTGTGT
Source organism: Picea engelmannii (assembly GCA_009831015.1). Lineage (NCBI taxonomy): Eukaryota > Viridiplantae > Streptophyta > Pinopsida > Pinales > Pinaceae > Picea > Picea engelmannii. The sequence goes on from ML782435.1 coordinate 152,844, forward strand.
GTGTGTGTGTGAGAGAGAGAGAGAGAGAGAGAGAGAGAGAGAGAGAGAGAGAGAGAGAGAAACACGACAATTTATATAAGGATACGCCACAACAATTCCACAACACGACATTTGACAACATAACAATCAAGTATATATTATAAAGAAACTTAACATGATTATATACAAATATAACAAAAGAATATATTATAACAACATATACACATATATGATATATCAGTATAAGAACGTAACAATATATATATATACAATATAATAATCAAAACAATGTGTTCATATGATAATTCCTAAGACACTATATTCACAACAAACAACAATCTCACATATATTCACAACACGCACAACAAATAATACAATATTCGATACATTGAATTAGAAGTGAATCAAAGACGTGGAGAACCAAGGCGAGGCCGTGAATAAAACGTATAAATAGAGAGATGGATTGAAGATGGATCGAAGGTGGAATAGGGTGAGATGGACAATGTGCGAGTGTTCTTAATTCAAAGGTCGTTCTCCCAGATTCCTAAAGTAATGCATAATCGATATGAAATATAAATGGAAACAACACACAAACTTAAATAAATTGAATGCAATAACCATAAAAACTAACAAATAAAAGTCAGGACGTTACCCAGATCTAGGGGTCCTTCCCAACCTGGACAATGTGCTTGGAGCTACGAACTCAAATCTGAAGGATGCTCCAAATTCCAACAATTAACCAATTCTCATATATCAAAGACCAAAGCTTCCAGTTACAAAATAATACTCAACTCCCTTTGAGTTTTTTCATACAATAATATATGGTTTTTTTCTAACTCACCTTCCTCCTTACTTATACATGAGAAGAGAAGGGACATGATCAAAACCAATTCCATACATGAAACAAATCTCTCTTAATTTTAGATAACCATTCACGATCCATTCACTAAATATGAAATAACAAGAAACCAAATTATTTGTTTCCTCTTGAAATATAACGCTCCACATGGCATGTGTTGACCAATCTTTTGATTGCAAGCTGGGCACAAACTAAATCTGGATGTTGTAGTTGATTTTCTTAAATCTGGGCGAATTTATGCATTTTGGGCAGATTGGCATTGAAGAACCAAGCATAACTCTCAAACCATAGCTTATTTTTGAGAATGGCCCTTAGTTAACTTGCCATACTTGGAACAAAACCCATGTTTTAGAATCTTTAGATCCATCTTCGTTTGCATGAAAATCAAGGCATAAATATGTTGTTTGAAAACTGTTGCCAAATTGAGTTGAATTGTTGTTTCTGAGTTGGAGATCCACATGTGTGACCTAGGCGCGTTCTGACCCACGTGTCGTCATGTCGACGTCGTTGCGGAGAAAACCCATGTTCTTGATTTTTTCCTGGAGATGCACCAATAAGCTAAGCTACAATATCGAGTACATGAACTCTAGTGATGGTACGAGAATGTTGAACATGCTCTTTAAGCTCGACAAAAGGCGCTTGGAAGCTTGGCAAGGACCACTGCAATTGTAAAAACACTTTGAAGATCATTTGAAGAACATGCTTGATCTACAAGAATTCTTATTATGAACCATCATTAGCAAAACTATGATATAATCGTCTTTAATCACTAAAAACATAGAAAAATGATGTATTAACCATGAGTCATGAATAGCCCAATAAACTTGTTTACCTACACCTAGTGTTTGATATGTAATCGTGAAGTTACAATCATTGTCATACAATTGGGGCCACTTAGAGATCTCATGCCCACATGAGCTAAGCACTATGGTTAGTGCTGCAATTGGGGGCCAACTAAGATAGTTTGTAACATGGTTTTTGTTTCTCTTGTTGTACCTAATGTTCAAGTGGAATTATTGCAAGGACATGGACCACTTGTGATGGTGGTCATTATGCAACTTTCCTTGTGTCTGCATGAATTAAAGGCTTGTGATTAGTGTGGATGATTGTTTCCTTTGCCAAAATATAATGTTTGCATTATTGGCATGCCTGCACAATGAAGTCCATCTCCTTATCATAGGTGGGATACTTGTGAAAAATATTAGAGAGTGTCTCACTATGACAGGCCATCAAATGTCCATGTTGAGTGAGGATTGCACTGATAGCATGATCAAAGGCATTTGTCTCAATCTCAAATGGTTGTTGCAGGTCTAGTAGAGTGAGGATTGGTGTTGAGCAGATACAACATTTTAGATTCTTGAATGCTTTCTATTGTGACTTAGGCTAGGAAAACTTGACTTTAGCTTCATTCTTGGTCACTTGGCTTAAGGGCCAAGTGATACGAGAAAACCCTAACATGAATCTACGATAGAAGTTGGCAAGGCCCAAGAAGTCGTGGAGCTTTGCTAGAGTCGTCGAGATTGGTGAATCATGAATGACTTGGATCTTGGTTGGGTCCACATGCACCCCATGTTAATCCATGAAGTATCCTAGATACTAAATTCTTTGCATGCTAAATGAGAATTTCTCCGAATTGGCATACAACTTGTGTTGTTACAGAGTACTCAGGATCTGCTAAATGTGTTGCAAATGTTCTGCCCAAGTTTTGTTGAAGATCAGGATGTCATCCAAATATAAAACCACAAAAGATTTTGTGAATGGCCGCAAGATATCATCCATCATCCTCATGAATGTTGTTGGAGCATTAGTCAAGCCAAAAGACACGACCAACCACCGAAAAAGGCCATCTTTAGGCTTGAAGGTGGTCTTCCATACATTTGTTTGTTCAATCGGGGCTTGGTGGTAGCCTGACCTCAGATCAATCTTACTAAAGTACTTGGCACCCATAAGTTGATCAAGAAGATCATCAATTTGGGGGATTGTATATCGGTTCTTAGCGATGATTTTGTTTAAGGATCTATAATCAGTACAAAGTTGCCATGTCTCGTCCTTCTTCTGCACCAATGCAATTGGGATTCCATAGGGCGAGGAGCTTAGTTGAATGTGGCCCTTTTGGATGAGCTCATGAATTTGACATTGTATTTCCTCATTATCCAAAAGACAACATTTGTATATTGGGCCATTAGGTAAAGGATCACCAGGTATCAAGTCAATTGAATGTTTGACCTAACAGTGCAGATGCACCCTCGAAGGTGAAGTGAAGATATCTATGTATTTCTCTACAATCTTTTCCACTTGCTTCTACTATGTAGAGAGGCCCCATGCTGAGGCGATAATAGTCATAGTGACTTCACGTTCAACTTCCAACCAAACCATGAAGAGGACAATTTTTTTGGTCCGAGAGAATACCTTTCGACATTGCTTTACCAATATCAAGAAACTGCAGTAGTTGGGACTACCTTTGGTACCCTACAAAGATGGCCTCCCAAAGTAACAATGACACTACAAGGCCTGGACACATAAACAACACCCACATACATGGTTGTTCTAAACATCACAAACTTCAAGGGGGAAACATAACATAGTACCTCATATTTGAAGGGTTCGATATCGTAGGACATGTGACATTACTGGCTGACGTACAGATTGCTTTGACACCATTGATCTGGGTTGTATAGAGAACAAAATGAAAGACAAGAATATGAATGGAAACACACACAAAAATATTGTAGGGAGCACAATAATACAATGAGAACTAAATTCTATTAATAAATGAAATAAGAAAATACTGTGAAATGCAAGCAATACAAACTAGCTAGAATGGTGGTAGCTTATCTATGAATATAGAGGTTTGGACTATGCTCATTCACAAGATGACATTACAAGAGGCCGAAATAACCTTTTAACATAAAGTATTAAACCCTAAAGGCAAAAACCCTAAAGATCCAATACCGTAACCCTAGGAGATGAAGCACAAAAACGATTGTAGGCCCCTAGGTGGCTACTTGATACGTCAACTTCTATGGGGTGCAACTTTTGCATACAATCTCCATTTGGGGTCCACAATAGTTCGTTGGAAAGATCTAATTGATAAGTACAATTGTTGGTAGGCTTGAGAATGCCATGGCAACACTAGGACCCCAAATGGCCAAAAAACACTATTTAAGGCCTTAAAACGAACCTGATAGTTTAGGACTTGAAAAACTATAGATAAAAAAACTGCCAAGATGGAGACCTGTGTTGAGTAAGTGGAAGAGGTGGGTGGCCACCGATGTCCACCTAGATCACTTATCTCATGTGATAATTACTTAGAGCCATCCCTTTTTATGGACAATTTCGGTTCGATGGGTTGAAACAATTGAGACGAACCCTTCCAAATGTGGAAAATCATTCTAGTCATTCTAAACATTTTGGAAGGTTCCATCTATTCCAAATAGTGCCAAGTTGTTCCAGTCTATTCCAAAGATGACAATATTAGTGATAATGATAGAAAAGAAGATGCGATATATGAAGGAAAACATCTATTTGATGAACTTCCCATATAAGTGAAACAAGTATAGATAGAATCATACAGATAGAGTCCATAGTACAACTAGAGCAAAGGTTTTGTTGTAGTCAATACCTTCTTTTTGTGAGAAACCTTTCGTAACAAGCCTAGCCTTATGCTTGTCAGTCTATGCTTCAAAACCGTATTTGGTCTCATAGATCCGTTTACAATGAACAATATTCTTACCCTTTGATAAAAAAACCAAATCCCATGTTGATTTTTGAGTAGAGCCTCATATTCAACAACCATAACTGATTCTAGTTAGGAGAATTTTTGGCTTGATTATAAGTAAAAGGACCTCTACCGATGTTGACTTTCATGAGAAAAAACTGTGTACTGGGTTAGTGTTTAAGAAAACCAAGTACACCTTCGAGACAAAAACTTGCAAAGTTTGAAAAAATAGTTAAAATCCATTTGAACATAGACCTTGGGTTTCTTATTTCTCTTATTATAATCATCATATTACTCATCTTTAAATATGCTTCATAATTATGATTATTTAATAGTCGTTATAGTTTCTTATGATTGTGCTTATTAATGTGATATATTTATTTGGCATATGTTAATTTAATAAAACATTATTGTAACACTGACAATTGTGTTTGATATTGGTAGATCATTCATTACAAATATAAATCTAAATATGAATCTCTCTATTTTATTTTCTCTACTTTGAATAAAATAGAGAGATTCATATTTTCATGTAACATTATTGTAACAATGACAATTGTGTTTGATATTGGTAGATCATTCATTACAAATATAAATCTAAATATGAATCTCTCTATTTTATTTTCTCTACTTTGAATAATCAATTAATTAACCAATTTGTTTCATTTCACATTTGTTATCTCAAATATAAATCTTTATATAAATCTAAATATGAATTTCTCTATTTTATTTTCTCTACTTTGAATAATCAATTAATTAACCAATTTGTTTCATTTCACATTTGTTATCTCAAATTACCCAAAAAAAAAACTGTGAGATAGAACTTTGTCATGGTATTTGGTGTATTTCATGAAATTTATACCTTCACCCTAATTTGCTGCCATTTGTATCCACGTTTAGATTTTTAAGATTTTGTAAATTACCTTAAACACCCGAATCATTGGCGAAGATAGATGAGTTTCGACAAGAGTAACGAAGGATAAGTGTGGAGAGCAGGTGCTGAGGGAGTAGGAGGAGGTTCCATTCCATACTCCAATTCACACTCATTCACAGATTGGGTAGTTGGGTTTCAGAGCTGTAAATCTTCCATTCTCCACAAGGAAACCTTCCTTTCGTAAGTAAATTTCCAAGTTTTTTTCATTCCTTATTATATATTTTCGGCCGGAACAGTAAAGTTTTAGTGTTGTATTCAAAAGAAACGTGCTAGGGCACAGGGATTACGTTGCAGGTTCAATTCCCGCGAAGCCTATGCTTTTAGTTGCAGTGAACCTATTTGCGAATGAAGGTAAGGCAGTTTAGAGACCAGGGTTTAAATTTACCCCTCCTTCCTATAAATGGCTCTTATCCACAAGTAAGGCCCAAGCAAATGGAACCTTCGTAAATGGAGCTCCCTATATCATTTCAGTCCCGGTTTTATGAAATTATTTTGCTTTCTGCTTGCTTTGGTGCATGTTTCCTATGTTGGGCAAGTGCACAATGGTTCTGCAGAGAAATTATCCTCTCACCACCGGCTTGCAAATGCCATTTACACACAAATGTAAAACCTAATTTTGAAAAATAGCAGCTTTCCGAGGAGATTTTACTTACATTTTCCGAGCTGAGCTTATCGTTGCTTCCTTCTGCTCTTACCAACAAAGAAAATTTTATACTGTGTGTTTTGGTTAGTGAAACGCCCTTTGTTTAGACGAGGGGAATATTAAACTATGTCGTGTGGAGTACAACAACCATGTAAATGGGGTCTCTTCTCTGCTTTAAAGCAACTCTCTATCGGGTGTGGCACGTTGCTGGGATTGGAACCTAGGTCATCACAGTGGTCCTCACTTACCGCCAGACCACAGCCTGTCCGATTTTTATTGCCTGTATGGGCAAGAAAACTCTGGCGCTATAGGTTCTCTTACGAGATCAGAGTCTCGGTTCTTGGTTATCAGCATAGTTACCATATACGAATTTGGATTTGGGTTAGAATTTGATACGATTCGAAAAAAATTCGTACTGAAAATTTCAACTTGAAAACAATATGGGAGTATATATCTCACTAATATGAAAAACCATGCAAAATATTCAATTTTTTGTTGTTGTTTCTATTATAGGAATATCAAATCATTATGGGCAAGTCCAGAAGTATTTCCAACAGGTTGCAAGCAGAGAATTTTTTTTGGATGAAAAATGCATTTGTTTTTTGCCTGCTATGTTTTGTTCGTGAATTTCAGAATTCCAAATTAAATGCACGCGAATTCCTCTGGGAGATGATGATTTTTTGGAAGGAAAAAACATTATTTTTAGCATCTTAGTCTTTTTATGTGAATATTGGAATTACGTATTGAATTGCATGATGAATTCTGATTAGGGTTTGGATTTGGATCGAGTGAACAGTCTATTGACTGAATCGAATCCAAATTGACATGAACACTCAACCGAATTGCACTTGTAGTTGAATTTCTGTATGGAGAGGGTTGATTCAGCCAAATTATGTTACTATGGTTATCAGTATGTGCAGTCGTAGGGACTTATGCCAGGAATAATGACATTGCATCCACAAGATGAGGACCTCTTTGACAATGAGAGGATGAGCAATGGCTCACTGTTGAGAACAGCCAAGGATGGTGCTGGAGTAAAAATTAACAAGAACTCTGTCTTCATGAGGCTTTGCTCGTAGCTCTGGACTAACAGCAGTAATTGTTCAATTGAATGCAATGATGAAGTGTAGCAAGTTAACATAGCTGTGAAGTGCATTTAAGCAAGGAGAAAAAAATAGAACAAGGCAGGCAGCTGGTATCTTTTGGTATTCAATCTTATCCATACCAGGTAGCTTATGCTGCAAGAGGCTTGTTTTCTCTCGCTATAATCTCAGGCTAGCCTCATGCAGATATACTATAGCACTGCTGCAGACTGAATCCATTGCTGAAGACTTGAATCTTTCACAACAAGGTTTTATTGCAAATTTTAACATATTCAATGATAAGCAAGTGGGGCTGTCAGCACTTTAGGATGCTGGTAGTTCAGGAATTGAAATGGTTAGCAGGTATCCAAATTCTTAGAAAGTTTGAATATTTAACTTTGTCTTCATCTAATGTGTCAGTCTTTTCCACAGTGTTGAGTTTTATAGACTATGGATTGCAGCTCATCGAGCTTTGATCATCTTTTACAGAATCGACTACATTGTCTGTAATATAACCTATTTCGAAACAAATATTAGTTCTTACTTACTAATTAGCATATAGACATATAAAACAATGCTTAGACCTATTCTCCTTTCACTGTGGTATCATACATATTAGCGAAATACTCAATTTTGGTGGCAGCCTTAAACAAACTGCATGAATATATTATTGATATTAACTTGCGCAAAGGTGACAACTAGTACCATAGTGCTTGTGGGTTCCATCGTTTAGGACATTTGCATGCTCTGGATATAGTGGATAATTTCCCAACTTTATGATAGAATTTTTGTCTGCTATCAACCTATGGCTATTGGTCCTGTAATTGAGCAGTAAAAAATTTCACTCAAGAATTTCCTGTAGCATGTAGAAGCATAGAACCATAGCAATCTCTCATTTCTTGTTTTTAGAAGTAGAAAGTTTGGGAACGAATATGCAATTGCAAAGAAAAGGGCTTGCATAATGGTCCTTTTACTAAGAAAAATCTTGTATGTCCTTCATAAGGTGTATGTGCCCAATATTTCCACTCAAGAAACTTACACTCCAAAATTGGTGTAGATGCATAAGATATCCTCCTCCTTGTGAAAGATGGTTTCAAAGTCTATGACTACACAGCAACTAGACAAGCTTCATTGATATAATGTCGTACAAACTGTTCCTTAGTGAAGAATATCGAACTAACCAAATTTTCCAAGAAGACGACTAGTAATAATTCCTCTTTAGGCTACTCTTACCAATTATTATGATTGTTTTCCTCGTATGGAGAGTCCTACCAATATTATAGAGCATATCCTTCTTTATTATTCATGTGTTCTTTATCGCAATGAGCTCCTTAAAGCAAAAATGTTGGTCTTGTTGGCCCCTTACAATTGAGATGGTGTTTTTTTCGTGAACAAAAACTTATGTGCTCTCACATGTAAGCAATACTTACCACAACCATATAGAATTGATGCTTTATGGTTGATAGGTTATAGGCACCAATGAAAGATTCGAGTCTTCAAGTTCAATTTTAGTCTCTAGAAAATGTACAATCTCTCCATACTCTTTAATTTGCTTCAAGTGGTTTAGCATACTTGGTTATGAACTTAATTCATCTATTGATATCCCATATTGCATAAGATATCCTCCTCCTTGTGAAAGATGGTTTCAAAGTCTATGACTACACAACAACTAGACAAGCTTCATTGATATAATGTGGTACAAACTGTTCCTTAGTGAAGAATATCGAACTAACCAAATTTTCCAAGAAGACAACTAGTAATAATTCCTCTTTAGGCTACTCTTACCAATTATTATGATTGTTTTCCTCATATGGAGAGTCCTACCAATATTATAGAGTATATCCTTCTTTATTATTCATGTGTTCTTTATCGCAATGAGCTCCTTAAAGCAAAAATGTTGGTCTTGTTGGTCCCTTACAATTGAGATGGTGTTTTTTTTGTGAACGAAAACTTATGTGCTCTCACATGCAAGCAATACTTGCCACAACCATATAGAATTGATGCTTTATGGTTAATAGGTTATAGGCACCAATGAAAGATTCAAGTCTTCAAGTTCAATTTTAGTCTCTAGAAAATGTACAATCTCTCCATACTCTTTAGTTTGCTTCAAGTGGTTTAGCATACTTGGTTATGAACTTAATTCATCTATTGATATCCCATAATGCACACAAGATTAGAATTCAAACGAAACTTCATTGTATAAGCCTTGTCTCAAATTAGATGATGCCAAGGTTGGGGTGACTGTGTCGCAAGTTGACCTTAAAGTGCTAGTATTGCAAATGGTCAACTTAGGAGTTATGTAATCAAGTTTGCATAAACCTTGGAAAGAAATCTTAAATTCTCATTTTTGGAGTTATTTCAATGGGGATATTTGTGTAGAGAAGCTATGCACACTTGTACTAGAGGAATCACTTATTGTTCTTTATCGACTTGGCTTTAACAATATTTTCTTCCTCAGTATGATTTCTACTTATTCATTCATTTTGTGTGCACCTAAGTTGTAGGAATGCCCTACCCGTGCCCCATGATGTTTTAGGTACGAATACATATACAAAATGTCCTCAAAAGGTCTTGAAACATTTTGGGTAAGATTTCATGATTTGGAAATGTGGCTTGAAACATTTCAAGTTATGTTTCACGATTTGGAAATGCCATTTGAAATGTTTCATGTGCGTTTTTCCACTATAGCTACTTGTTTTGGGCCTGGAAAAGTTGTTTGCTATTGTATGTAACTTTTAATTAAAGTTAACCTTGATATTTGACTTTACATATATTTTGCTTTCATTAAATTTAATTTTAACATTAAAATTTAAAGTGGGACCCCCATTTCAAGATGTTTGGTGATGGAATCGAACCCATCAGACCTCACATGAAGAATATAGAACTAAGGGTGTTTTTCGTCTTGTAGCACACTTAACAACCTTTTCAAAATTCCAACATTTATGGAAAATAACCATATATCGTTTACCTTGCACGACTTGAATTGGGAAATTCATTTGTAGAAATAATGCCGAGTCGTATTTCATTATACCATATACAATTGAATCTGGGTCTTGTTTGAGTTTTTTTGGGCTAGATGATGAAGAGTTTGATGAATTTGGAAGCTATGTGTAGCTCATATTGTACTTTGGCCTATGTTGCAAGAAACACCCTAATTGCCCAACTTTTCAACCCCCTGAAATGCCAATAAATGTGGAAACATATACCAAACGTGTTGGAAATGTGGTTAAATGTTTCCTTTGGAGTTTCATGATTTGAAAACACAAGGAGAAACACCATGTGGTATTTTGGGCAAGTTTTGCTTCCCAAAGCCCCCGTTTTGGCCTCCAAAAAGCATGTTTTGGATAGGGAAATGAAATTGGGACACACCCAAACAACTAAACTTGCTATTAAACCTTTGATAATGACACTTAGATACTAATTTGACTTTAATGACAATAGGAAAAAAGAAAGTAAACTTCTAGAAACTATATTCTTTCTTTTAAGATAATGTGCTATTTATAAAAAAACTATTTTTTGAAATATTTATATTTTACGTGCTTTGCGATACCTTGTGTTCCCATTTCCAAATTTTGGGTGGTTCCATTTCCAATGTTTATCAGTGTCAGGAACTCATACCCATTTTTCCGTATCGTGCAACTTAGATTTTGGCACATATAGTCTAATCTATTAGCCTGATTTCAGGTTTTGCATAATGTAATCATGTATGGGAGTTTTTTTTTTTAACTTGAACTGGAGGATTTGTATTAATTAAAAGTTGCAGCAGAGATACATCAAAAGTTGCTTTGAGATAGAAGTTTACACACCAAAATGATGTAATGTTTCAGCATAGAGCTATATACAAAGAACAACTTCAGATATATCATTATTCTTAAATATCTAGTAGTATACATCCGACAAAAATTGTTGATTTTACCCATCTACCCAACACCAGACAATCAATTCCAAATAAATCACTTATTGAATTAAAGCACAACTGAGTAATCAACTAAACATGCAGCGAAAGCATAAACAAGGAAACTAAAAAATCTTGCACACAAGACACAAATATTTTCGGGTATAAACCCCTGGAAAAACCCAGGAGGGAAAACTAGTACTTAGATGCTTTTATTAAGGTCAAATTAGAGCTCCTGTAACAGGGATAATGGCCCACTGAGAGAAATACAACTGCAGACAAACCTAGCACAATCTACTCTGTTGTATGGCCCTTGAATAACACTCTTTCGAGGTGTACGTGACTCCCCTTTGTCACACCCGCATATATGTGCCTGTCTCCACTGGCACCTGCGTACACGTACGTAAATAGTGTATGATAACTTCCGTACGACACTACGCTTTCCTCTGGCTTCTATCAGCTGAAACCCACCTGCGGTTGCCCCTATTCTCTCTTCTCCTTGACCTGTATGATCTCTAGATGGAAGTCCTTCTCCACCTATCCAACATCTTGAATCACAATCCTTCATGATCCAACCTTCTCTGCATCAACACTTGGATGAAATCTCTTCACCCAACCATAAGATCTCACTCTTATGCAAGCAAAAGTCCTTCTTTGCTTCTACACTTTCAACCCTCTTCACACTAGCAAAAGTCCTTCTTTGCTATGTCCGACCTTGGCATCTCACCAAAAGTTCTGACCTAGATCTCTCACCAAAGTGTCTTCTCCTTTACCCTAGCCTTGCTTTTATAATCACGAGTTATAATCTTTTCCTAATCTCCAAAGTGATTGACAATTGAGATTACTTCTCACCTCACTTAAGATTTAGAATGCATGCTGATTACTTTTAGCATTTTCCTTAAATAACTCAATTCACTTAATAAAAACACTTTACTTTAATAATTACTTCAACTAAAAGTAAAGTCTCACACTTAGAAGGCTTTCAACGACTTCCACATTCTAGGCACATGCCAATGTGGAAGTACTTGTCTGATGCTACATGCATCAACAAAAAAGACCTAAAATACTAAGAACTTTGAAAAACATATCTATTTAAGTAGTAGTATGTGAATCAACTAGCAACTTCACCCTCAACTTCTTTTGCTGGCCCCATCATTGTTTTCCCTTTTTCCTCCTGGACCTAAAGATGATGAACTGCATTGTTGTTCACTGGAAAATCAAACATTGAGTTTGCAGAGTGGACTTGGGTATGAGTTCTAAAATGTCTCCCAATAGCCAATTGAACAACTAGGTGGTTTAGCTCCTTTAATTCAGTCTCAAGTGCGTTGATATGCCTCTTCTGCTGCAAAAGGATGCCCATTATGGCCTCAATCTGGGAGCTGGTAGTGGTTTCCTGAACTGCAATTTTCTCTGTTATTGAGCGAAGGATGCTGTCATGATCCACAATAGTTTCCTAAGATGTTGTAGAGCCCTCCTAGTCTCCCTTAGTTCCTTATAATCCATCTTCCTAGCATTGTTAACCAGGTTGTGGAGCAGGAAGGAGAAGTCTCCACTCCCAGAATTACTAGGCTTGTTATGTGAAGCCAACAGTAGAGGAATAGAGTCTGCAACAGAGTTGTGACCGATGTGCTACTGGCCCAAAATCTGTAGAGCAAACCAAGAGAAACCCCTATCGCTAATAAGGGGTGAAGAAGAACCAACCAAAATTCCAAATAAACATGAACCTTACCATGGATATAGCTGCAACTTCTAACTTAGACTCAAAGAAAAAAATATTGAACCTCAAACCTGGAATTCCAATTGAGAACCACTGTAGTTCTTCCAAGGTGGCAACCGGGTGCCCCGAAGAACTAAGACTAAGCAACACCAGGGCCTTCACACAAGCATTCGAACTTGCATATGCCCAACTAGACATGGAATGTCGGTGCCAATGCCCAGGGAAAAGCAGACTCAATGCCATAATCCCACCTTGCTTGTGTCACAATCGAGCAAGGTATTCATTAACCGATAAGAGGGAAGATACAATTGTGTGACATGAGAGGAAGGGTCTCATCTCACATATCTTCTCTTCGTGTGTGTTGTATGTCATGTGACGGGACATGTGCCCTCTTAATTGGATGTTACGTGGGCTCTTCATTAAATAATCATGGGACCGGTTGGAAGTACTCCTTACTGTTGGTAACAATTGTCCCCACCTTTTTCCTTGTGGTTAGATTGGCTTGACGATTTGCCACTTGGTTGTTTTAACTTTTCCCACAATATGTGGTAGAAATTCACATTTGCGAATGAATCTTTAATATATTTGGTCCTCTCAATCATTGATGCTAACCAAGAATCTAGCCGGATTGAGCTTGACATCAAGTACCTTATAACTATTTTGGAATCCCACACCACTGTCAAGCTTGTGATGCAATGGCTTTTGGCTAGATTGAAGCCTTGAAAAAGTCCATAGGTTTCAGCTTGATTGTTAGAAGAGATTCCAAGGCTCCAAGCGTAGGTATAAATTGTTGTTCCTCCAGGGTTGAGAATAATCGCTCTCGCACTTGCCACCCCATAATAATGTATGGGAGTTAATATATACATGAGTTTTCTATTAAATTGTTGTTTATGTCTATCATTCTAATTTTCTTGAGAGTTAATTAATACATGGGTTTTCTATTAAATTGTCATTTATATCATTCTAATTTCCTTGATCATTTCATTCTACTTTTCTTGATAATTTGATATTTAAAAAAATCTATTTTTGAATTACTTATATCTTTATATTTTAAATTCTCAGTTTCTTCCTTTATTAAATTTTTTGGTGGTCATGTTTCCATGTTCTGTGGATGGTAGTTTTCTACAAGGGTAATTGCAACTAGTATCAGAGTAATGTCTTCTTTTCTATGAAGAATTTAATTTATATTTATTGCTTGGACGACAATTTTTTGTCCACCTAAAGCTTTCATGAAGAGAGGTATACTACAAGTCTTTCATCTTTAGAGTTTCTTGTAAAATTCATAATTCTTGGTGTAAAATTTTTGGAATTACACAAGATTGTAGGGTTTATCAAGACTCAAAATTCATGTGTAGAGTTTTTTTGGACAATTAATATTGAATTCACTCTTTTCATTTTTCAAAGAGTCCTATGGTTGTTTTTATAACAATATATTCTAGTAATCTATACTTTCATCAAAATGATTAGTAGCTAACCTTATGCTGCCAAGATGTATTATACTCTGAAAGAATGATCGCTTCTTGAATATAGAATGGTGGTAACTAGCTCAAGTAAAATGAGAGAGAGAGAGAGAGAGAGAGAGAGAGAGAGAGAGAGTACTAGCTCTTTGGTGCATCACACATTTTGAAGTCAAGGATCTATAATCAATAATGTTTTATCAATCTTTGATGTTGTGTTGGAAAGATGTTAGAGACAAACAATGATATTCCAAACACTGCCAAACTATTTTTATCATAGCATTTGCCCTTGAAATGATGGTGTCAGTTACATTTGCCTTTGATCTTCCAAAACATGTAAGCAATTCTAACTTGTCTCTTTATTGCAATTGCATATATTTTTCGATGTCCCTCCTTAACAAGACTCATCTCATGGTTCTCTAATAATGTTTTTATAGCCATCTTGTATAGAATTTCGAAACAATTTATTAGTCTTGACTCTCTCTTGCCCTCAACAATAGCGAGTCATTAATAATCATATCTTCATACATAAATTAGTCATAGAATAGCTCATGGGGTTAGGTCAACCAGTTGTTGCTAATGTTGTTGGGCGTTTGGCTATTTCTGTGTCACCAGGTGCCTGGTTTGAATCTCGTTGGTTAGGTGCACTATTCTACGTCAATGGGTTTACTAGGGATGGCATCCACAAATTTGAGGAAGCATCCCATGGATTTCTCTGCTATGTTTCCTTGGAAAAATTAGACATAGAAAGATAATATATTGAAAGACATACAACAAATAACATTGATGTTTGTAGCATCGGTCAGGTACTTCCGCATAGGTCTAAGTGTCTAGACATGTGGAAGTTGTCCAAAGCCTTCAACCTTAGTAATTTACCTTAATTAAATGAATTATTAAAGTAAAGTGCTTTTTATAATTAAAGTGAGTTTAATTTAATGAAATGCTAAGGTTATTAGCATTAGTGAATTAAATGAATCTTAGCCATTGATCTCAAGTGAGGTGAGATCTAATCTTAACCGTTAATCACTTTGGAGATTAGGGTTATGTTTGATTTGGTCATAACTCAAGATTATAAAAGCAAGGTTAGGTGAAGGAGAAAGACATCCACAAGGAGGGCAAAGAAGGACTTTTGCTCTAGTGCTTGAGTCACGAAGGACTGTGACTCAAGGGGATCATCCACTTGGGAGCAAAGAAGGACTTTTGCTCAAGTGCTTGAGTCACGAAGGACTGTGATTAAAGGGGATCTCAACAAAGGTGAAGAAGGATTTTCATCTAGAGATCGAGTCCAAAGGAGAAAAGTGCAAAGGTGCTAGGGATAATGAGATTTTTCAACATGCTATCAGAGCTTGCACTCTGAGAGGGAGACCGATTTCAGATACACAACAGTTTATGACAATAGATCTATTCGATCTGATTTGCAACAGTGGGTGTTTAAAGGGTCAAACACATATCCACAACAGTTTGCAGCAGATCTGTCAGATCTATAAGGAGATATTTGCAGATCTATAAACCAACAATGATATTCATTGAGTGCTTAAGACATGAAGGACTGTGACTCAAGAGGATCTCAACAAGGGTGAAGAAGGACTTTCATCTATAGATCAAGCTCAAGGGATAACAAATCTATTGGAGTCAGTGATTCATAGAGAGAGCAAAGAAGGACTTTTGATCAAGGGAGATCTTAGTAAGGGTGAAGAAGGACTTTCACTTAGAGATCAATTCGGTCCAAAGGAGAAGAGAAGCAAGGGGATCTCAGCAAGGGAGAGCAAGTATCCGAAGAAGTTTCCAAACTTGGTGGTGCTAATGAGTAGCATCATTGATTTCGCGTCTTCCAGTGTTCAAGAAGCGACAAACTAGCAGGTTTGGTGGGATGCCATGGGGCAGGATGATGTGTGGGACATTGTGCCAGGATTAGAGGGAAAACCAGATCCAAGTGGCTCTTCAAGAAGTACTATTCTCGCTAAGAGGGAGTGTTGATGTTTGTAGCATCATACAATTACTTTCGCACAGGTCTAAGTGTCTAGACATGTGGAAGTCGTCCAAAGCCTTCAACCTTAGTAATTTACTTTAATTAAAAGAATTATTAAAGTAAAGTGCCTTTTATAATTAAAGTGAGTTTAATTTAACGAAATGCTAAGGTTATTAACATTAGTGAATTGAATGAATCTTAGCCATTGATTTCAAGTGAGGTGAGATCTAATCTCAACTGTTAATCACTTTGGAGATTAGGGTTATGTTTAATTCGGTCATAACTCAAGATTATAAAAGCAAGGCTAGGTGAAGGAGAAAGACATACACAAGGGGAGCAAAGAAAGACTTTTGCTCTAGTGCTTGAGTCATGAAGAACTGTGACTCAAGGGGATCATTCACTTTGGAGCGAAGAAGGCCTTTTGCTCAAGTGCTCGAGTCACGAAGGATTGTGATTCAAGGGGATCTCAACAAAGGTGAAGAAGGACTTTCATCTAGAGATCAAGTTCAAAGGAGGGAAGTGTAGGTAGTGCAGCAAGTGGAAGAACAACTCAACAACCAAAAATTCGTGGAGACCGTACTATCCAGCAAGGAGGCAGAGGATGTATGATTTTTGGGGCCGTGCAACCAGGAGACAGATCTAGTGTAGATATGAGGTACCTGTTATCACACAATTTGTACTTGTCCAAGCCCAAGACAAGTAAATCAAATTGGCGTAACTACAGGATAACCCACCACTGTCACCTTAGTAGGAAATCCCCACGTTTTAGGGATGGATGAGGTCCAACCCATGAGAGGTGTCCCCGGTAACCTCAAGGGAAGAAATAGCAAATGATATAGCCAAGTTTGGAGCACCCTCTCACTGGTTACCTAAGTCAAAGGTCTATGTCTGTAGAATTGAGGCAAAGGGAAGAGATTTGGGTACCTGCCTGGAACAAGAACAAATATAACATGTATATAGCAATTTTCAAGAACAATATGATAGTAAAACCTCGAAAGATAGTAGACGGTGAAAATATATACTAGCTGATACAAAATTTCAGCAATACGAAGGTTTACAACAACAATTAATAATTTGTAACAACCACAAGAAATTTAGTTCATAATTGCATGAAATCACAGTGAAAACTTAGTATAAACCCAATAGATTGTATTCCAATTATTCCAAGCAATTTCTGAGTAAGTTAGGCTAGTATTAAGTTAGTGTATGCAGCAAAATGAAGCAAATTAGATGGCTGTAGCAGTGTTTTGCAACAACAACAATAAAGTTAGTGAATTTAGCTAAGCTAGGGTTAGAAAATGTTAGTAAAATCCTTAGACAATAAAGTTTGAGAGTTGTTTGATCAATTCCTTCACAAGGGAGCAAGTAAAGTAGTGCCTTTGGGCTATGGAGTCAATTGCAACAACAATATAACTTGGAGAAATAAATGATGATAGCAATGTTCTAAGGATGATGAGATGAAGTTGACGAGCTAGCACCTTACTACCTCAAACTTCAAGTCTCAAAAGATGAATTTGCTAGAGAGCAAGCTCTAGCGAATTCTTCCTTTTCCTTAGACTCTTGAAAAATATAGCAACAAGTTTCTAGAACAAGACTCCTAAAGTGCTAGCACTTTAGGGCTTTAGGAGCTTACCCTAGACAAAATTCTCTTAACAATTTAATAAGTGGAATGATCTTGAGAGAGGTGGAAACACTTATGCTCCTCTCCTAGGGTTTTAAGCAAGCAATTTCATAATCTTCAACATGAACAAACAAAATTTACCATAAACATTCAATGAATGAAATGAAAATTGCAGATTTTACTTACTTCACCAAGAATAATCAAGCACAAACCCTAGTTGCAGATTTTTCCACCAAGAACAAGCCAAGAGACATCCAAAATTAGCTCCTCCAAGCCTAGCGCACGAGTAAAAAGATCCAAGTATGCCAAAGAGGGCGAAAATTCCAGTCTTATCCTCTTGTGTGAGGAAGAGTTATGTTAAAAATGAATGGTTGCTAGCCATACTTATATGGGATATCCTAGCCACCAAAAGACTTAATCCAAAAGTCATGTCTTTTCAATAAATGAGCCTACTTCTTAATTTGCCCATTCAAATTACACAAAAATTCAATTTTACATAAAACAACCCTAAATAAGGGTGACGTCATCCCTTCTAGGGTGATGTTGAGCTCCTAGTGTGGGACGTTGAGGTAGAAGTGTGCAACGCTAGGCCTCCAAATGCCACTCATCATGCCACACGTGCCAAAACATCACATCATGACCCTCCTCCATCAAACCCTAGTCTCCTGCATGACGTCATGAGCTAGGTAAGTGACATCCAAGCCTCCAAAGGCTAGCGTCCAGGTGGAAAGAGGTGGGAGCTCGTCTCCTAGCCATCCCAGAGTGCCTCCAAAGGCAACGACCTCCTTCTTCAATGTGCAAATGGTGATCATAAGCCTGCCCCAGACGTGGGGTTTCTGCATCCATCCTTGGGCTCCAAAGCCCTCATGAAGGTCCGAATACAGTCATCTCCTCATGAATACTTGTCCACTAGGCAAGGTCTTGCAAAGACAAACAAATGCGCCCTCCAAGGGTCCATAAGTCACAAAATCATGCCAAGTAAGCCACATCTAATAATGGAAGCACCCAAACATGTGCATCAAACCCCCCTTTTCAAACTAAACCAATGCTTAAAGACCTTATACAATTTGTCAAATTTAGGTGTGGGAGGGGTGTCAAAGCATACTATTGGGTTAGTCAATCCCTAGTCAAAGATGTTTCCCAAGGGAAACCTATCTAAATCATGTGTGAATATGAGGTGGAGTGGGGTGAGACTTCTGGGCATGGGGTTCATGACATACAAGGGTTCATATTGTCTCATTTATGGGTGCCTTTGTAGAGGGTGTGCTGCCTTCATCTGCGATGCAACATTTTTCAAGCCCTTTTTGCCATTAATTTATTTAAGTGTTTCCAAGTTGAAGACAATAAGGGGCACTAAAAAGAAAATGCATAGCCCGCATATGCTCTACCTTGGCCATCATGCTTTTCCAAGTTGAAGGCAATAAGGGGCACTAAAAAGGAAATGCATAGCCCACATACACTCTACCTTGGTTGGCATGATTGATTAATTAGTTATTTATTTCACGGGTCCCTCATTTTTTTCGAGAAGCGTTTCATTGTTCTCGGGATCCCAGGGTGAGCATCTGGAAGGTTTATGATTGGATTTTATCTTTTGCTAGCTACATTCCCCTCACAGGGCCTCCAACCCTTTCTTCCCATAAAATGAGGTACAATCCCTTCTTGGGTTAGTGCACCCGAAAATCCCAAAAGGTGAGGAGACGAAATGGAAGAAGTATGGAAAGTGATAAATATGATCGGGAATGGTACGGTGACTCTTCAAGGAATCCCCTAGTAGCACCCCATTCCCGAGGGTGACCAACTTACTAGGATGTGATGATACCCACCAAGGTTAAATAAGGCAAAAGGTATAATTTCCAAGCAAACTTTTTGTAATCAAGAAAGGATTCTTTACAACATATTCACATGCTTCAATTATTAAAGAGACACTTACCATGATATCAAACTTATTACTTCATGAAGCAAGACCTGCTGCCCTCTGGGACCGGGCCGGTGTGATGGATGCTGCTCTGCTACTGGTGATGCATAATGGTGGAAATCAAGACATGAGGGGCCCTGTGGGGCTATGCTAGTCAATTTGGCTCTCGACAGTCCATGTCTGCTACCCGTGGGCCATGAGACATGATCTCCTTAATTACCCCTAGTCCGAGGGGGTAACAATACCAACAGGAAAATCTAGCAGATCTGAGGAACCAACGGACAAATTTAGTAGATCTGAAGTACTAGTGGGCATATCTAGTAGATCTGAGGTACCAGTGGGCAGATCTAGCAGAACTGAGGTACCAATAGATAGATCTAGCAGATCTGAGGTACCAACGTACAGATCTAAGGTACCAATGGACAGATCTAGCAGATCTAAGGTACCARCGTATCGATCTGAGGTACCCACAAACATATCTAGTGCATATTTGAGATGCCAGYGGACAAATCTAGTGCAGATCTAAGGTACCTATGGATAGATTTAGCAGATCTATGGACCAATAGGTAGATCTGAGTGTCCAACATGTATATTTTGGGCAGATTGAGCAGAGGGTTTCTTYAGGGCCAGAGTTGTCAGGTTTGCTGTATTTGTATTTTTCCTCAGTGGGCCATTTTCTCAGTAAGGGAGCCCTTGTAAGCTTGGAGTCATTATTAATGAAAAGCAGATTTGAAGGGCATAATTTTTGTGTGCATGTGTGAAGTTTGGTTTCCAATTTTGCTTCCGCTATTTATTATTTCTAGCCAGTATATTTTATTATTGTGTGCTGTAATTTATTTATCAACAAGGAAAGACACAAGGTAGTAAAGTCTCTAGGTGCTGAAATAGAGATTTTAACAAATAGATATTCATGAAAAATATCTAGCTCTTCCATTCGTCTCAATATATTTAAAAATGATACAATCAGTTAGAATCCATTACATTCGTTGACTTTCAGTTGCCAATGATGTTGACATACGTAATGAGTCAATATCGACAAGTAACCAATCGTTGACATAAGTACAACAATAATCCATAATGATAAATATATATGATGGGATGACATAATATATTAAAAGGCCCTACAACATCTGGTACCCAAACGTCTTACATTGTCGTAGCACATGCAATGTCTTGGATCACACATGCTTGTTATAAATTGAAACGCATAGGTAACTACTCTGAATGGCCCTAATTATCATGAACAAAAGCATCCTTATTTTGCACCAACCATGTATCAATTTTTGTAGATAAACAATTGTAGCAAATGTTAGTTTTGTAGGTTGGTGCATTGGATGCAATAGTCACCATGATTTATAATCTGATCACGATATTAACTTGGGTGCCTTGGTGCATCATTGATCCTTCAAGCAAAGCATTATACCTATCCTCTTCTATTGTCAATGCGTCATGCACAACAATGAGCCCCTTGCTCAAAGTTATTCCTCTAGGTCACATGTTGAGGATTTAATGAGCCTAATTTGATCCAAGCCAATTCTTTAGAGTACCCTAGTAACTATTTTCATTTATTAGAGGGTTTTTGCTTTTTTTGCCTTAAACCTCACTTGAATTTACAATCCAGGACAAATTAGATTATCTACATGGGGCCCATATATTAAGTTCTTTTTTGTGCCATTATGCAATTACATGTAGTTCATCATAGTATTGAAAGGAAACAATAGCCCAAGGTCTAGATGAAAAGCTTCCAATGTGTTATATATACAAGAGAAGGAATTTTATAACTTATGTCTTCAACTGATATGTTGATGTGTCATTGTAGTAAAAATCTTCAAGAACTTGATCAAAATCCTCAAAAGTTTACAAAATATCTTTAATGTGCTATCTTTTGTGTATATATGTTGATCCTAATGATCAAGTTGAAATTGTAGTGTCCACGCATCCTTATAACCATCGCATGGGCTGACCTTGCATAGTCAAAAGACTAGCAATTAAGAGAATGCTGAGTGATCTCTATGACAATTGGCATTGTAATTAACTGGTAGTGGTGGGTCTTAATGACAACAACTAAGAGCTGACTAGTTGTTGTTGTAAGCGATATGTCTTAAATGTTAGTGGTTATAGTCAACTAAGTGATGGTGCTTCTTAATGATGATCGTTGTTGTAGTTGGATAGGGTTTGTTTTGAAGGGTCTATATATAAGTGAGACGAAAGGTAGAGAAGGGTCATGATCTTGGTTTTGAGGATTGCTCATAGGCAGGTTAGGTAGATTGCTTTCTTATGGTTTGTTAGTGTTTGGTTGGGCTCGTTGGAGACTTTGGAGCATGTCAACTAAGCTTTAATACAACAAACAACGTTGTGTAGGCTTAAGTATGGATATGCCATTGAGTGCATTGGTTGGTTGTATGGTCTTGTGATGTAATGGACAAAGTTTGATAATAAACACTATTGAGTTTGATAGTGAGTTTTGTCTCGACACTTGAGTTCCCACTATAAATATTTGTCTTGATATGTTGATATCTTTTTGTTGTTGTGTTTGTTTGGGTTATTATTACTTTATGATATATGCATGGGACAAATGCTTGGTTTGGACATGTTAATGCTTGAGACTACACTTGAGAGTTGTTTATGATTGAGAGGAACTACAACCTTTGTTATTGTTAAGATTGTCTACAACAATACCCTTTTTAATTTTTCAAATGTTGGTGCTAAGTGTCCTCACCATTTAGTGTCCAACATTTTTGGGGGCATGCTTGTGAATTTGGTTGATTGTGCTTGAGGACTGAGGATGTAAGTTGTTTCGGGGTTGGATTGAGTTTGCTTATGAAAGGGATGAGAATCTTACGTGCATCAACACAGGACATGCCAAGGTCAACATGTGAGAAACTTGGGCTGGATGGATGGCACTACGATTGAATCAGGTTGGATTGCATAAAAGACATCGTGAAGATGCAAAAAGGACAAAGGTGCATGGAGAAGTCAAGGACCTTGAAAGCAAAATTTGCTTGAGGGTTACGATCCCTTCTATATTTTAATCACACAAGGGACATGACATTTGTTGATCGTTGTCTAGAAGACAAGGACATTCAAGAGGATAGATCTAGGCTTGAGCAGTAGAAGACATGTAACATTGAGAAAGGGCAAGGTTCTACAGGGAGACATGGGACAATGAAAATGATTTGTATAGAGGATGTGTGTCCAACTTACTTTAATCTCTCAAGAGAGGGAACGGTTCTGTCTATGGTGCCCCTTGGGATGGTAGGATAGTGATGGCATCGTTGAAGACTAGAAACCAATAAGATGGTGAAGAGGCAAATGATGAAGACAAATATAAAAATGTGGAAATTGGACCTCATGTGTGCCCATTGAAAGAAGCCAAGGGGGCGAGGGACAATAGTAAGACAAAAGACGGTGGGACATCTAACCAAGGCAACAAACTACACGAGCATGAGTTGGGAAGCCCTATTAATTTTTTGAACTTGTAGGAAAGAGAAAGAGAACATGAGAGGCAATGAGAAAGATAGAGACCACCAGAGGTCACCAGAGGAATTCAAGAGATTGCGATTGTTGGAAGATTTGGAAAGAGAAAGGCTAAGGCAATCGAGGTAGTGTAAAGATTTGGAAAAACAATTATAGAGGAAATGCGAGAAGGAAAGAGAAAAGGACAAGGAGGACGAGGAAGAGAGTGAAAGAGAGAAAGAAAGATACAAAGAACATGGGGTTTAGAAGAAGAAAAATAAAGGAAACAATGAAAGGGATCTTGAGAGGAACAAGGACAAAGAAGATGAAGGGTGAGATAATGAATGACAAAGAGGAAGAAGATCGTGAAGGAGCTCTAGGAGTCCTCCATAGAATCTGCACATACTTTTTAGGCGCTCGTACCTAGATTAAAAAAAGAGTACTCTTACATATATTAGGGGTACAATTCAAATGAGGACAAAGATGTCCACTATAGTAGAAGGTCGGAGACTGTAGATTTGAATCAGATCCCTACTTATGATGGCAACTCTAATAGGGATGATCACTTGTTCACTGTCAATGTTATTTGGTAGTGATATGGAGACTTAAAGGCAGATAACAAGTGGGCTCAATGTAAAGGCTCATTGTGTGGAACTGCTTTGTCCTGGTATTGAAAAGTAGATGCACAACATTCCTCAGAGGATTAGGATGTTGTTGTCCATAGATTTAAGGATACTCGGGATCGAAACTCTAATGGGGATGATCACTTGTTCACTGTCAATGTTATTTGGTAGTGATGTGGAGACTTAAAGGAAGATAACAAATGGGCTCAATGTAAAGGCTCATTGTGTGGAACTGCTTTGTCTTGGTATTGAAAAGTAGATGCACAACATTCCTCAGAGGATTAGGATGTTATTGTCCATAGATTTAAGGATACTTGGGCATACGCTGATGCCAAACCTTCTGCATCTAATCAACTAAAAATTATTAAACAAAAGGATGGTGAGATAGTGGTGAAGTATAACATGTAGATTAAGGAACTATTGAGTTAGCTGAGCTACTGGGTTCAAGAAGATAAAAATATCAAGTGGTTTATGTTAGGGTTGAATCAAAACATTCGAGGAAATGTTTGGAGCACAACGCCACAAATATATAGAGAAGCAATAAATGTAACAATAGAGATGGAAGGAGAAATACATGTGATTGCCATGGACAAAAAAGCAAAAATGGATGAATTGGAGTAGAAGCTTCAAAAGATGAAAACCGATTTGAAAATGGTGGCAGAGGCTACCAAGCATTGACACTGACCATGGGACAAGCAGAGGAAAAGAGATGACGAACAATGAAGGGATGGGAAAGTCTTTGCCTTGCATAAGTTGAATAAGTTCAATTAATACATAAATCACAATACTACAGATCATGGTTGGGTCAATTGCATAAACAATCCTAAAAATTGGAAATGGGTTGGAAGACCAAATGATCAACAACGATACAGTAGCCAGACTATCTTAAATATATAGACTAATTAGGAAGGATGATCAACAAATGCTAATGTCTTGTAGGTGGATGGACATGCAAATAATAATGTGTCATTGCTTAGAGTAAGCAATCATGCAAATGTTATCTTTGTGGGATGTGGGGACACATAACACATAATGGTATTTACAATATTGTAGGTTGTCTAGTTTGCATGCATTATGGACCAGGATACTACGAGATACATAAGTGTCCCAAGTTGAAGGAGATCTGGAGAAAGGGTTGTATGATGATTAAAGACAATAAGGAGAGACCACAAAAACAAGCTTTTGTAGCCACAAGTGTTCACCTGCAATGTTATGGAGCAAAGAATTCCAGAATAAGGAACCATAAAGTGACAATGATGAGATAGATTACATAAAGCAAAAAGAGGTCCTTGAGACATCATTAATGGCTATACATGAAAGGCGAGGATGCATGAAAAAGAGACTTAGAAGTGACTATACATCTAAGGAAAGGCCACACGAGACATGTGTATGGGACAAGGGACTTGTCCACCAAGATAAGAAAGTTAGTGGATGATAGGTGTTGTGTCAGGATAATCTATGATTGTTGGAGATGCCTTTTGGAAGTTTATGACGCTGCTTTCTAGGATGATTACACTAATAAGAAAGATAAGTGCACTTTTTAATGAAGATTTAAGGGTTCTTGCTATAGTCATGGGTAAGAAGATTAAAGATGTTATGGTAGACATTGATGTTGAAATTAATGTCATATTTATTTTATTTTGGGAGGAAGTTTTGGGTAAACCTCCTCTACAACACAATAATACAAGTATAAGAGTAGATGATCATTACACATGTAATCTTGTGGGGAAGCTAATGACTATGAAAGTTCTTGAGGCTTCCACATGAATCATATAGAATTTTGTTTTAGAGACTGTGGATTATGTGATAAGGGGGGCAATTTACTTGGAAAAGGAAGCTATGATGTCTTGCAAGGGATGAATAAAATTCGTTGTCCTTTGGGATGAGAGAATGACAATATAACTATATATGAAGCAAAAACAAATGGCATCGATTGAGAGAACGAGTCAACTGACCCAGGGAAAAACATAGATAATCTATACCTAGTGCGAAAGGAGAGCAAGTATTATCCAGACGAGAATGACATCTTGCTTGTGGATGTGTCAATAGGTGAAGATTTTGACAAGTTTATTGATGGATGGGCTTGTGAATATCATGAGATATATCTTGGATATATAAAGATGTCTTCAAAATTTCTATAGTGAAAGATGAGACTTTGGTTGTCTCTGAGGACACTCTAGTTGTCTTACGAGATAGGTTGGAGTTAGTTGAGACTATTGAGGACTTTCAAAACGACAAGGACATAGTACTACATTTAAAAAAAATTGAAGTCATAGCAGAACACTTGTCCTAGGAGGACAAGGTGAGATTATTCCCATTCCAATGGTGGTTAGTGCATTTTGTCGAGGAAGGACACAAAGTTTCATGGGACAAAATGAAGATTTTTTTTCTATGCAAGTTCAAGAAGATGAAAGGTGATAAATATTGTGAGTATTATGGTGTTGTATGTTTATCTTGCCTGTCCAAGTTGATGGACATCAAGCAATGAGGAATGAAAGGACATGGGGGCTCTTAGGAATCAATTGTACATACCCTAGATGTACTAATTAATGTATTTGCATACATTTGGTTTTGCGATCAAGAGAGGAAGAGTAACTAAGGAACTGGACAAAGCTTTGGTAGTAATTCAAGGAAAAATTGGACAGAGGCAATGCATAGGACAATTGCACTTTGTGCGAGGCATTGTAGCATATGAGGACATCTATTGATTAACACTCAGAAAAGGACAATATTAAGATGGTCTTCATTTATCAAACAGAGAAGAAGACATTGTCTTAGAAAATTATGCTAAAGAGCAATCTAGAAGTAGACGGGTAGATGAGCACCTACAGATCAAAGGAAGTTGTGTGGAGCAAAAGACAAGGCAAAGAAGATAAATATTGCCAGAGACAATTAAGAACCAAGGTATGTTACAATTGGTGATTTTCGAGATGATAGAGCTATAGTGGAAGTAGTCCTTGTTTTTGAAGATTTTGCAGATGTTTTTGCCAATAGTTATCATGATATGAAGGGAATGCCAAAGGAATATGGTGCAATGAAATTTGAGTTACAATTGAATGCCAGACCAATAAGTCAAAGATCGTACGAGATGAAATCCAAAGTATAGGGCAAAGGTGGAAGAGGAGTTGAAGAAATTGCTTGATGTAGGTATGATGTATTTAATTATGGAAATGGAATGGGTGTCACTGATAGTAGTTGCCAAGAAAAAGGATGGGAAGCTTAGTATCATTGTGGACTTTCACAAATTAAATTGGGTGATTAGAGATCCATTTATGGAAAGAGGTTCTTGAAGTAGTAGCTAGATGAGAAATCTATTCCTTTCTAGATGGTTACTCCGAGTACAACTATGTGTCTATCAGAGAAAGGTACTAACAACTAATCATAGTTGCCATTAAGTGGGGCAAGCATGCCTACAAAAGGATGCCTTTCGTTCTCATGAAATGCTCCAATAGGTTTTTCCAGGACAATTATCAACATTTTTAAGGACTTCATTCATTGTTCTTTGGAGGTATACTTGGATGATTGGGCATTATTTGGTTGTTTGAATCATCATTATTCAACCTAAGATAGATGTTCAAGTGGTGTTGGGAGTCAATTGTCTCTCTCAACCTAGAAAAATCCTCGTTTTTGTAGTCCTTTGTGAAGCAATTGGGACTGGATGATGGTGGACTTGGACAAGTGAAAGCGATTACGAAGTTGGAGCTATCAACCAATCCTTCGAAGGTCAACTCTTTTCTGGGTCATATAGTTATCATAATTTTTTTGTGAATGGTTATGTAGGTATTGCAAATTCGACAAAGGCATCACTAAAGGACACACCATTTTAGTCCACAACTGAATGCCAGATAACTTTTTAGACATTGAAGGCAACATTGTCCATGCACCCATCTTGAAGTTTCCCGACTAGAACAAGATTTTGATGTCCACATGAATGCATTAGGGACTGCTATAGGAGTTGTAGTGCAGCCTTTTTTCCCAGCGACAATGGTGTGGACAATCCAATTTACTCTGCACGCAGAAAGTCAACATCAACAGAGGAAAACATACAACAACAAAAAGGGAAGCACTTGGGATTGCAGAAGTTTCACCATTATTTGCTTGCGAACAAGTTTCATTTTCATGTGGACCACCAAGTGTTGAAGTATGTTGTCAATATCCCAATACTATCAGGAAGATTGAGCAGGTGGTTGGTGTTATTTCAGGAGTATTACCCCTCATATTGTATGAGGCCTTGTATCAAGTTGAATACCTTGCCCATGCAGGCTGTGTTTGGAGAATATCAGATTTGGAGCCATCTTGTTGTTATTTGGATGCATATATGTCATGGATCATCTTCATCACACATGTAGCAGGCATATAGGGTGGTTTGATGGATTGCTTGGCTTAATGAGGGGCATGACACTTGTGCACACTCTTCTAGGACATCTCCCTTGTGACAGTTAGATTTGTTGACCACTCTGTGGGTGTTAGGTGTTTAATAAGATGTTGTCCACTTATATACATGTTAACAATTGGATTGACCCCCTAGAACATGGCATGGAGAGGGAAACCCTTCAACTAAGGGTTTTCCCCTTAGTGTTGTGGTTCATTATTAGATTTGTTGCTTTGAGGTAGTGCTTGGTTATTGGGCATGTATGCATTCATATTAATCTTGGTGTACACTAGAGAGGAACACCTCTTAACTTAGGGGTTCCTAAGGTTTTGGCATGATATTAATTGAGTTGTGCACTTTGGGTTCTATGATGGTTTAATTGGATGGATGAGATGTACATTGCTTATCTTGGGATCCTTGAAAGGTGAGATGTCTTCTCAAGGAGCACTCCACATGTGCACACTTCCCCAGAGCACTTCATCTTATTCTGCACATTCCTAGAACACCCTTCTTCACCCATGGTTTTTGAGGTGGTTGGTGGTTTTGGCACATGGTTTCACCTTATGATCCTTGGTTTTGATGATTTTATTCTTATATTGAAGAGTGTGCCACTCTTGATGCACATTCTCCTAGGTCGTCCCACTTTTGTGTTGAGAAATGTAGCTCGGACAGGAACTTCTTGCATAGGTTTCAGTGTGAATGTGCAGGAATTGGTTTGAGACATTTGATTGTTGACCATTTTGGAAAAGTGGTCAGTAATTCTATTTTGTAATTCACTTAGGATAAAGTGAAATATCTTATGTTTTTCAGTTGAGTTTAATAAAGTGCATTTAATGCGTTAATGGCTTAAACTAGACTTAATCTCAACTGTACATCCCAATATTATATTAGGGTTTTGGTAGATTGAGGTTTCATAAAAGCATAAATAAGACAAGATAGAAAGGTATTATACATAGTTGAACATAGTACAGGGCAATCAACTAGGAGAGAGAGAGAGCATAACACATCAAGAAGAGGAAGAGGCCGTACATTCCATATTGACCTGTACATTGCTGTACAACAGGGCTCTATAGTGCTGTACAAGTAACTTGTAAGTACAGTTCGTACAACAATGCTACAATGCATACAATATGCTGTACAGGACGTACATCTACAACAACAATTTTCTCAATTCTTGTGCAGGTCGTACATATGTCCAGTAGGCTCTATAGATCTGTTTTTGGGTGATTTGATTGACCATACAGTTGCTGGTTTAGCAGGTTGTAGAGGTCACCTTGTAAGCTTTTGATCTAAGGAATGATATGCTGATTTGAAGGAGATATTATTGTGCATGTCTGTATTTAACTTATGCTTCTGCTATTTACTTTTCCAGCTATTGTGTGATTGGTGCTATGGTCTGAAATTCATTTTCTGTAGATAAAGAAATTCAGATTTCAGTTGTTTGATTGAAATCATAAGCACATCAGTTACCTAGGCAAAGGAAAATTTATATGGTATCAGAGCCTTGACTATGATTAAGGTTTACAGGGCAATTTTGTTTTACTTAATAAGATCCTAGAGTTTTTGTCTTAGATCTGAGAGACAACAGCAGTTAGCCTTAGATTTGAGGACATATTGGAAGATGCCTCTAATTTCTTGCCTTGGAAGATCAAGGTAATGTTGTTATTGGAGGAGAATGATCTTTGGGAAGTCTTCAAAGATATTGTGGCTACACCTACAGATCTGCAGAAGTTGGCAGCTCACAAGAAGGAAGCGAAGCCCAAGCGGATGATTATGGATACTGTAAGATAAATGGATTCCTCACACACATGAGAAGAAGATCACAAAGGAGATGTTTGATGCCCTTGTTGGCCTCTACTAGAGAAAAAATATAAACATGAAGACGATCTTGTGGAACAAACTCAAATCTATAGAGATGATCAAATCAGACAAAGTTACTTGATGAAGGTCACACAGATTTGTGATCAACTTGCAGTAGTTGGGTAAAAGATTGAAGATGAAGAGCTTGTGAACATGGCACTGAATGGATTCTTAGCTTCATGGGAAACATTTATCAAGGGCATTTGTGTTCGTGAGAATCTTCCCTCTTTTGAGAGACCGTGGGATGACTGTATCTAGGAGGAGACATAGATGGAGTCACATGCTAGCAAGAAGGGTGGTGACGATAACCAAGCTCTATTTGGACAGGGACAAAAGGGTTGAGGAAAAGGACCTAGCAAGGGTAAGGGAAAGAATGAGGAGTCAACCTCACAACTAGGAAAGGGCTTGAGCAAGATCAAGTGCTTCATTTGTCATAAGCATGAGCATTATGCATCATAGTTTCCAGACAAGAAGAAGGGGAAAGGGTAGCAACAACAGAAGCAGGTGGTAGCCTTTGCAGAAACTCAGATGAATGAGTTTGTTGCCAAGTTTGAGAAGGATCTTTCAATGGTATCTTGCCTTTCTACCAACATGGTTCCGAAGGATGCTTTGTATGTGGACAACAAGGCATCTCAACATATGACATTAGCCCGACAATGGTTTTCTAGTCTAAAAGAACACAACTTAGGGGTTCAGGTTGAACTTGGTGATGATGCCAAGTACACAATAGCAGGAGTTGGTACTATTCACTTCCAACTCTAGTCAGGGAACTCTTTAGATTTTGATGATGCTATGTTTGTTCTAGGTCTCAGGAAGAACTTGCTTTTAGTTTCAGTTATGGACGATAAGGGCTATGCAGTAGAGTTCAAGAACTAGTAGGTCCTCATCAAGTCGAAAGAATCTAGCCCAGAAACAACACAAGTGATAGGGGTTAGGGAAATCAATTTATACAGGTTGCAGGGTGAACCTGTTCGAGCCCTAGTTCATTATAGTGATAGTTTGTGTGAATTGTGGCACAAGAGGATGGGGCACCTGCATCATAGAGCATTGCCTATTTTGAGGGAGATAGTCATAGGTCTTCCAAAGTTCAACATTGAGTAGCAGGGAGTATTCAAAGGGTGCAAGCTTGGCAAGTTTGCTTTCCCAAGTAGCAAGCATAGGTCTAAGGAGATTTTAGAGCTAGTGCATGCAGATCTTTGTGGACTGATGTCAGTAGCATCAGTTTTAGGAAGCATGTATTATGTTTCTTTTATTGATGACTTCTCTCGCAATACTTGGATCTACTTCATAAAGACCAAGGATGAGGTCTTTCGCAGGTTTCAGGTGTTCAAAGCACTAGTTGAGAACCAAACTGAGAAGAAGATCAAAGTCTTGAGAGCGAACAATGGGGTTAGTATACCCCCAAGCAGTTCGAGGGTTTCTGCATGGTGGTAGGAATCAAGAGGGAGCTAACTATTCTGTACACAACCAACAACAAAATAGGGTTGTAGAGCGGAAGAATCGATCCATCAAAGGGGTTGCTAAGGCTCAAATTCGTGATCAAGACTTGATGATGTTTCTTTAGGCGGAGGTATGCAACAAAACCGTGTACATCCAAAACATGTGTCCTCACAGGATCTTGGAGGACAAGACACCAAAGGAGGCATTCACTAGTGTGAAGCTAGAGGTGTGTCATTTCCGCATCTATTTTTTTTTAGTATATAATAATATATCCATATACTAGTAAAGAAGAGAACCAAGTTGGAGCCCTCCAACAAGAGGGGTTGATTTGTAGGTTACAATGAGACTTCAAAGGCCTACAGGGTTTATATTCTAGAGTAGAGAAAGACAATAGTGAGCAGGGATGTAAAATTTGAGGAGGGCCTTGCATCGAAGTCCCATGAGCCTATTCCAGTGGTATAGGACTAGGAGCATGAAACTCTGAAGGTTGAGCCTGGGTCACCACGGACACCAGTGCGTTCTAGTACAGGACAACAAGCTTCAAGTGAGGAGGAGGAGACGTTAACACCTTCTAGTTCTGTCAGGAGACCTTGATGGTTCACTCAGACATTGAGGGATTCTTAGGAGTATGTTGAGACTCCTAGGAGCACATTTAGAGAGAGCAGGCCTTGGAAGAAGTTTCTAAACAACATGGCATTAATGAGCAACATCATAGATTTTGAGCCTTCCAGCTCTTAGGAGGCAACAAACCAACGGGTTTGGCGAGATGCCATGGTGGAGGAGTACACCTTCATAATGAAAAATGGTTTGTGGGACATAGTGCCGAGATCGAAGGGGAAGTCAATAGTAAGTTCTAAATGGCTCTACAAAATCAAGCATGTTGTAGATGGTAGCATTGAGAAGTTCAAGGTGAGGTTTGTGGTGAGAGGGTTCTCGCAGAGAGAGGGAGTGGACTATGAGGAGATTTTTACTCTAGTCGCTAAGTACGCTTCCATTAGAGTAGTTATATCTTTAGTTTCATATATGGGATGGAAGGTACATCAGATGGATGTGATGACAACTTTTCTTAATGGGATCATTGTGGAGGAAGTGTACATAGATTAGCCTCGGGGCTTTGAGGTAAATGGGAAGGAGTCCCATGTTTGTAGGCTTAAGAAGGCCTTATATGGATTCAAGCAGGCACTGAGAGCTTGGTATTCTAGGATAGATGGATATTTGTAGAGTATGGGATTTGTTAAAAGCAAAGAGTATCCTAATTTATATTATATATTTGTTGGGATTGATTTGCTTGTTTTGGTGTTGTATGTAGAAAACTTGTTTCTTACAAGCTCATTGCAGGGTGCAAAGTAGATATGGCAGCTGAGTTTGAGATGAAGGACATTAGCATGATGCATTACTTCTTGGGATTGGAGGTTTGGCATAAACTAGAGGATCTTTTCCTCGGGTAGGGAAAGTATGCAGGTGATATCCTGAAGAGGTTTTAGATGGAGAAGGTAACACTTTCAGATTTAGAGTTGGCGGATCCCATGTTGTACAGACAATTGAAAGGTTACTTGATGTATTTGGTCAACATTAGACTAGATATATGTTTTGCAGTGAACACCTTGAGCCGGTTCATGGTGGAGTTGAGGTAGTAGCAA
The DNA here is from genome assembly GCA_009831015.1 of Picea engelmannii. Lineage (NCBI taxonomy): Eukaryota > Viridiplantae > Streptophyta > Pinopsida > Pinales > Pinaceae > Picea > Picea engelmannii. The sequence goes on from ML782435.1 coordinate 186,024, forward strand.
AACATGTGTTCAGATACTTGAGTGGCATAGTGGAGTATGGTTTGAGATATCTTGGAGATTTCAGGGGTATTTTGACTCAGATTGGGTAGGCAGTGCTATAGACAAGAAGAACACCTCAAGGTGCTGCTTTAGCTTAGGAACAACGATGATATCTTGGTTAAGCAGGAAGTAGAATTGCATGGCACTTAGCTTTGTAGAGGTTGAATACCTGGTAGCATGTACTGCTAGTTGTGAGGCCATCTGGCTTCGCAAGTTGCTTGTAGGATTATTTGATCATGAGTTGGGATGATGGATCTCATGATGCTATACTGTGATAATCGGAGTTGTATCGAACTCTTTGAGAATTCAGCATTTCATGATAGGTCCAAACATAGAGATCAAATATGACTTCATAAGAGACATGATTCAGAAGGGAGTAATGAAGCTCCACTACATTCCCACAGATTAGCAGGTCGCTGATATTCTGACCAAGCCCTTAGCGAAAGGGAAGTTTGAAGCATTTAGAGACATACTTGGATTGGTGCAAAATTCCTTCCTCACTAAGAGGGAGTGTTGAGAAATCTAGTGTAGATAGGAACTTCTTACATTGGTTTCAAGGTGAACATACAGAAAGTTTGGTGACCACTTCGGAAAAGTGGTCACTAATTCTATTTTGTAATTCACTTAGGATAAAGTGAAATATCTTATGTTTTTCAATTGAGTCTAATAAAGTGCAGTTAATGTATTAATGACTTAGGCTAGATTACATCTCAACCATAGATCTCAAAATCAGATTAGGGTTTCAGAAAAGCGTAAATAAGACAATATAGAAAGGTATTGTACACAATTTAACAGAGTATAGGGCAAGCGACTATGAAAGAGAGAGAACAAAACACATCAAGGAAAGGAAGAGGTTGTACAATAGCAATCGTACAACAAATCCGTATAATGTTGTGTAACGAGTCCTTCCAGTGCCATACATTAAGTCTATACAATCTGTAAAACAACTGTACAACACCATAAGCAAGTCGTATAGGCTGTACTTTTGCAACAACACTTTTCTCGATTTTTGTGTAGGCTATACATCTCTACAACAGGTTGTACAAATATGTTTTTGGCTGATTTGATTGATCGTACAATTGCTAGTTTAGCAAGTTGTAGAGGTTCCCTTGTAAGAGTTTGATCTAAGGAATGGTAACCAGATTTCAAGGAGAAATTACTGTGGATGTGTGCATTTAATTTATGCTTCCACTATTTACTTTTCCAAATATTGTGTAATTGATGCTATGGTTTGATATTAATTTTCCGTGGTTAAATAAATTCATATTTGAGTTGTTTGATTGAAATCATAAGGACATGAGTTACTTAGGCTTAGGAAAATTTACATTTTGGCCCTTGGTTTGAAGAGAGTTGGTTGTTTGCACATGGATTAATGCTATTGGCACACATTTTGAGGATGTTCATCTCATTGAGGAGGTTGTTATAACAACCAAAGGGGCCATTGTTGCGCACACATCCATGAGATCCATTGTTTGAGGAGTTGGTTATTGCGTTGGAGGAAGCACCACAACTAACTTTGCTATCTTTAGCATTGTTTTGGCATTTCAAGGTTGTTGACTTATTAAACAAGTGGAGCGCTCCCCTAGTTGGCATCTTGTCACATTTATTGATGATATAACTACCTTACACATTTATCTATGGCACCAACTTTTTGAGGATTATTTATTGATTATTGCCCTAGATCCAAGGGAAGCAATAATCGCCATTGACATACTTCTCAAGGGCACAACTTTTCTTGGATTATTTTATATCATATGGCATGGTCATAGTGGTCCCATAATGACATTCTTGCACATTTTTCAAGGGTGCACCTTATCATGGGGAGGGCTCTCTTCCTTTGACTTGGAAAGTATTACTTTTGAATTGGAGGTGGTTGTTGAGGATTATTCTTGAAGGGCGTTCCAAAGGGGAAGAGGACAAATTGCATCTTGCATGGAGCATTTGGCGTGAAGGAGAAGACATGTGGCATCTCATTTATGTGGGTTCATTATTTTATTTATGGAGAGCCATCTTATGTAATAATTTAGTCTTTTTTTAGTATTTTCCTTTGACTAATTAGTGTATTTAGAAACTACTAATTAATATTTTATTGTGAGAGAGTTGGGATGAAATCTATATAAGGATTTGGTCTCTCCATTTTTGAGGAGGGTTGTTGAAAGTTTAAGCAAGTACTCATGAGAACTATTGTTGAAGACTTTATTGAAGGTTTTGAAGTTCAAAGGATTCTTTCTTGTTGATGTGAGGCACATGTTTTGGATCTAAACTTGTCGAATGTGATGCTGGAAATGCTTGCAAAGAAATCTGTTTAAATGGCTAATTTATGGGTAATACTATTCCTTTTAGGAGTGTTTAAGCATGGTTTTCCCCTGTTATATGACTTTGTTGTTTTATTTCTGGCAATTTAATGTTGCATCCTTCATATTAATTAGAGTTGTAGCGAATTTTTATCTCCATTGATAGGCACACCTCAAAGCATATTTTAAGACGCGCACCTTCATTAGGGCTCCTCCAAGTAAATTTTCTGCATTTCATAACAGCAAAATAAGGCTAATTGTAGCATGTTCATCCCAGCTCTGTTTTGTCCTTATCTTTAAAGAAAACAACCCTCTAAAATTGGTACTTTGACTCCATATGCCCAAGATTGGTTTAGGGACTAGTCTTCCTTTCAACTACCCAATAAAAATATAAAATCCACATTCTTATTTTCTGTTTATTAATTTGAAATATACTCCAAAAGAAAATCATAAATCAGATTTGTTTCTTAATTCTAAAACCTATTTCCAGCAATCATCATAATTTGGACTTAGTGTTTACTAGGGATAAAGAGTGAAGGAGGAGAACTGACCTAAAGAGAGTGAAGGAGCTACCATGGTGATAGTGGGTAGCCCTTCTTTATTACCTCTAGGGTCTTACTTGTGCTTAAGACTTTATCACATAAAGTAAGTGTTTGGCTGGTAACATTTTGGTGTCGATGATGGGGATAAAGTCCATTTCCTGGATTCAGTAGACATGGCTACAATGATGTGATGAGAAGATTTGTTTGAAGATCTAGCATTCTCATCTGGTGTCTCCATTGGTACGAAAAGGTATGAATGTAATATGTTTTACAGATTTCATACCAGCATTCCATTTTGAAGATTTGGAAGGAAATTATTATGGCATCATTCAAAGAACAGATGCATGCTAGAGTGTATGCCCCTTTAAATTTTCTGGGTATTCCTGTGTATTCAAATAAGGCCCCTCAAAGATGGACCAATCATCTTCCAAAGTTTCGTGGGGACATTTATCTAGTGGCACATCATGCTGCATCTTTCATGGATCATATTTCAAAGCTTAATATAGAACATGAGAATGTTGTGATGAGATTGTTTTCACATAGCCTGGTTGGAGATGCAAAGGATTGATTTAGATATCTTGGCAAAGGGGACATATCATCTTTTGCAGGTTTTATTCAAACATTTTGCAATTAGTGGGATCCTAGCTACGAGGAAGAAGAAAGGGTTGAGGATCCAGTGGAAGTTTGCCAATACAAAGACAAAGTAATCCAATACCTAATGCTTGAATGTGAGAGAAACCCTTTCGGTTCTCTCTTGGGTGAAAGCAAAGACAAAAGTAAAGAGTTGAGGTCCTTGGTCGAGTATATCAAAACAAAATATGGTGGGTTAGATCAAGAAAAACTTGGAAGTGATTCTTATGAGGATGACTAACATTCTCTTTCACCACATGAGCCACATGTGCATGATATTTGGGATCCTAAAGAAGATAAGGTTATTAAAGACTTCATTGCAGCTCATCATGAAGAAGATATGCAAGATGAAGAGTCAAATGGAGACACTCTATCCATTTCATCCTCTGCTGAAGATCAAGGTTTGGTAAGCCATATTTCCTTCCAAATTTCTGAATTTAATGATCCAAATTTTTATGAATTGGAAATGGCAGATTTTGTAAAAAAGCCCTTGGAAGATGAAGATTTTTCAGGTGATATCGATTCTTCCTTTGAGGAAGATCATGGCAGTGAAGAGGATGAGGACTTGAGCACTCTCTTTTTGATTGGGAGGCATAGATGGGATTTGGATCATTGGTTTCTTCATGGAGATCTCATCTATGACATCTAAAGTGAAAGCTCTAGGGCTGAATTTTCAGATTTGGTGTATCTTGGACAGCCAAGCATGATGGAGGTATGTGAGTCATTTTCCATTGTAAGTGAACAGCCATTTCCTCTCATCACTAGGGTTGATTTAGTGCAGCATAAAGGGGTTTTTCATGGCAATAATGATGTAGAATTTTTTCGGCCATATTTTCTCATATAGATGGAACAGATTTTTTGCGTCATAAGGGGAATGTTGTTGATCATAAAGCTGGAGAAATTTTCCTGCCACTAGTATATTCAGCTGTTGATCAATTTATGCATGAAAATTCAACTAGAAGATATATTTTTAGGGCTGAAAAATGTATGGGACAACAATGTTTTCAAATTGTGATTGATTACAGAAATGTCTAGCCACCCGAAAGAAGGTTGGAAGCCCTAAGTTATGGGCTGAATTCTTTTTTAAGATTTGAAATTTTGTCTCATATTTCATGTACACATGTGATAGATGGCAGCAAAGAAGATTATTGCAGACTTTTGTTTGAGCCGTCTAAACCCTTTTTGCTTGAGGGTAATCTGAATGATATCTCATGGTTTGATGTGGGGTTGCTCTCTGTTTATTTCAGAGATGATAATTACATCAGCCCTATCCAATAAGGGATAGAACAAACTTGCAGGAATAGATACCAATCTTGGCATGATTTTGATGTTCTTTTCCATTTGTAGGAAACCCACTTCCATTTCTAGCCAAACAATGATGGAGATTCAAACCCATGTTCATTTGATTTTTCATGTTTCCTTGTTTTGGTTTGTGGCCAAACACAAGGGAAGATCTCATGGTGTTGATGAGATCATTCAGTGGCTGCATTTGCTATTTGACTTCACCTAGCATTGGCATTTCCTATTTTAGAGCAGGGTAGGAAGAATAAGCCCAATTTGCGAGCATTAGGTTTCATTTCATGTTCCCTTTGGCTTTTTTGTCTTATGCGTTTATTTGTAAAAGCCATTTTTGAAACAAGAACATTGTGAACTTTTGATGTGGGGTTACGAGATGAGAGTCTGGACCTATCTCACCATATGCTTTCTCTTCTTCTTGTAATAGGATATAGGGTATGCCACATATTTGAAGTTCTCATACACTCTCGAGTAGAGTGCATGTCCCCATATGGAGCTAGTTGTTACCCCTCATATTGTATGAGGTCTTGTACCAGGTTGAGGACCCTACACATGCAGATTGCATTTGGAGAATATCGGATTTGGAGCTATCTTGTTGTTATTAGGATGCATATACATCATGGATCATCTTTATCACACATCTAGCAGGCATACAGGTTGGTTTGATGGAGTGCTTGGCTTGATGAGGGGCATGCCACTTGTGCACACTCTCATAGGACATCTCTCTTGTGACATTTAGATCTGTTGACCACTTTGTGAGTGTTGGAGTGTTTACTGATATGTTGTCTACTTGTATACATGTTCACACTTGAATTGACCCCCCAACACATTGCATGGAGAGGCAGACCCATCAACCAAGGGTTTTATCTAAGTCTTGTGGTTCATCATTGGATTTGTTGCTTTGGGGTAGTTCTTGGTTGTTGGCCATGTATGCATTCATATTAATCTTGGTGTACATTGGAGAGGAGTACCTATTAACTTACGTGTTCCTAACGTTTTGGCATGATATTAGTTGAGTTGTGCACCTTGGATTCTATGATGGTTTAATTGGATGGATGAGATGTGCATTGCTTATCTTGGGATACTTGAAAGGTGAGGTGCCTTTTGGAGGAGCACTCCACATTTGCACACATCCCTAGAGTGCCTCATCTTATTGCACACATTCCTAGAGCACCCTCCTCCTTGACCCATGTTTTTGAGGTGGTTGGTGGTTTTGGCACATATTTCACGTTTTGTCTCTCGGTTTTGATTATTTTATTCTTACTTTGAAGAACATCCCACCTTTGATGGACATTCTCCTAGTTCATCCCACTTTGGGCCCTTGGTTTGAGGAGGGTTGGTTGCTTGCACATGGATTAATGCTATTGGCACACATTTTGAGGACACCCATTTCTTTGAGGTGGTTATTATAACAACCAAAGGGGCCATTATTGCACACATACGCGTGAGGTCCATTGTTTGAGGAGTTGGTTATTGCATTGGAGGAAGCACCATAATCAACTTTTTTATCTTTGGCATTGTTTTAGCATCTCAAGGTTGTTGACTCATTAAACAGGTGGAACGCTTCCCTAGTTGGCATCTTGGCACATTTATTGATGTTGTAACTATCTTGCAAATTTATCTAGGGTGCCCACCTTTTGGAGGATTATTTATTGATTGTGGCCATAGATCCAAGGGAAGCAATAACCATCATTGGCACACTTCTCAAGGGCACAACTTTTCTTGGATTATTTTATATTATATGGCATGGTCAAAGTGGTCCCATAATCACCTTTTTGGCATGTTTTTCAAGGGTACACCTCTTCTAGGGAGAATTTTATATTGTTTGGTTGTTACAGGGCCTTCCTAGAGAGCACCCTAGTCAGTACGATGACACTTGGCATATTTTCATAATCCCAAGGAGGGTGATAACTCCTTATCTTGGAGAGCGCTCACTTCCTTTGACTTGACAAATATGACTTTTAAAGTGGAGGTGGTTGTTGATGATTATTCTTGAAGGGTGTTCCAAAGGGGAAGAGGACAAGTGGCATGTTGCATGGAGCATTTGGCATGAAGGAGAACACACGTGGCATCTCATTTTGTATGGGCTCATTATTTTATTTATGGAGAGACCCCTTATGTAATAATTTAGTCTTTTTCGAGTATTTTCCTTGGAGTAATTAGACTCTAGAGGATCTAGAAACCACTACATAATATTTTATTGGCAGAGAGTTGAGCTCAAATCTATATAAGGATTTTTTCTCTCCATTTTTGAGGAGGGTTGTTGAAAGTTTGAGCAAATACGAAAAAAGAACTACTGTTGAAGACTTTGAAGTTCAAGGGATTCTTTCTTGTTGATGTGAGGCACATGTTTTGGATCTAAACTTGCTAAATGTGATGTTGGGAATGCTTGCAAATAAATTTGTTTGAAGGGCTAATTTACAAGTAATACTATTCCTTTTTGAAATGTTTAAGTGTGGGTTATGCCCTCTTAGATGTCTTTGTCGTTTTATTGTTGGAAATGCTAATGTTGCATCCTTCATCTTAATTAGAGTTGTTGCGTATTTTCATCTCCATTGATAGGCACACCCTCAAGCATATTTTAAGAGGTGCACCTTCATTATACAATGAATATAGATCATGCACAAATGATAGAACTTAATTCATTAACCGTGGAGCACATTTCTTACAATAATACTATTCTATTATAGTACTATTGTATCATTAATTAGTATTTATTATTTTATTAAAAAACCTAACACTATTATTATTACTATTATGCTAACCTTAATGATTTTTATCTCTATTATCATTTAAACTTAGTGTTTAGCTTTCTAGGGTTCTTATAGTTTCTCTTTTAAAGTTGACACTATTAGCTTTCTAGGGTTCTTATCTCTACTCTTTGTTGTATTTATTGCCAGGTAGCCATCTTCTCCTACTCGACGGTTTTGTCCTGATGATGGATCTGATTGGAGATATGAAACATTGACTATTCAAAATGACCACAATGGATTTTCTGAGCAATCTTAATAACTATTCCCACCACAGAAATCTTAAAACCCTAATATTGATCTCCTATATAGGCTGCATAACCTAGCTACCTATTCTAACTACTTTAATAATTATTTATGAGAGTCACTATGTGACTTTATTACATTGCTTTATATCCTGATACTCTCTCTTAATGCTACAATACTAACTATTGATAAGCAAACACTAAAAGTGAATTTCTTAAGCAACTTCTCTCCTCAACAGTTTCGGGACTATGTAGTTACTCCATCAAGCTATGTCATCACCCTCATAAAGGTATAATTCCCGAGTTCCAACTCCTATGAATTCCCAGGTTCTCAAATCTCATATTGTTGAACTCTTGAATTTTGGATATCCCAAATTATTGGACAACAATCCATATTGAGCTACATCTACAGTATATCTCATCTGTGTTCAAAGATTTGGCCTCTCAAAATGTGTAAAACTCCTTGGGTTCATTGTTATCAAATTCATAGAAGTATCCAATGGTTCTTCATTTGTAGCTGCTAGAGGTGTATTCTTTTTTCCTATCTTTAATCTTCCCCTTTAGAAGATCATCGACCCATACTTTATAGTTCTAGGCAATAGTAACAATCAAAACTTTCTGTCCCTTTGTTGTTCATTCTATTTCATGAAATAAGTGCACTTTCTGAATCTCCTTCATTTAGCCTGTTGCCACCTTTATACACACCTCGGGTTTAATGTGGAAAAACTTTTAATCCACTGGGTGTGTCCTTGGGGGCAAGTCTCGAGTCAAGGTGCTGTCACCTCATCCTCTACTCCTCCGTCTAGGCCAACTCCTAGCGAAGCCAAGAGGTGGTAGTCCCTACAAAAATAAATCTAAGGCTTGATCTAAACTAAGAACAAGAAGTAGAATCTAGGAGTTTTTGTTACAACAACAATAGCAAGATATAAATGAGATTACAACAACAACAACATATAATGGCAACTATACCAACAACATAAATGACATGTAAAATAAGATTGCTTATGCTTGAAAGTAAAGCATTCAAGATTCAAGATATTTGCATAAAGATACAACTTACATGAAAAAGGATACAAAATAACTTGAAGTAGAGATGATAAGCAAAATAGTGTGGACCGGTGCCAAATGTAATGAAAATGCTATGAGATGTTGTGTATCACAAGTTGTTGCTGAAACGTGGAGTCTTGCAAGTGTGTTGCTTATGATTTTTAGAAGTTGCTTGATGTTGAGAGATTATTAAGTGTTGAACAAGATTATTATGAAAATTACTTTATTGCTTGTGTGAAATTGTATTGTAAGAAAGCAAAGATTTGGCCTCTTAAGAGGCTATCCCTCAGCTTGGAATTTGCGGAGAACTTGCCGAAGACCAATGACTTCACCAACAAGCTCAATGAAGGTGCCAGAGGTCCAACACGGGGAGAACCTAGATCTCAAAGTTCCCGTTTGACTTCACACACTCCCTTCATGCGGTTTCCAAATTAAACAATAACAACTTTTTGAGATTGTCCTAATTATACTAATCCGCACTGACCAGCCCCGGTTCTGATGAGTTCCCTAGATCGAGCTATAGGCTCGCAAGGGTTCAAAGCATACACCGGGGAGCCGAGGGGAAAGGTTTATTTGCAATAAAATAAAGACTGAAAGTAAATTGCAGGAAAATAAAATGTTTTTCTAATTACTAAATCCACATTGACCAACCTCCTTTCAACATAAAGCTTAATTAGTGGAGCTGAGGGGATTGGTTTATTTACAAGAAAATGAAATTGCAAGAAAGTAAAATGTTTGTCTAATTACTAAATCTACATTGGCCAACCCCTATTCGATGTAAGCCTAAGTAAGGGAGTTGAAGGGATTGGTTTATTTGCAAAAAAAAAAGTAGATTGCTTGAAAAGAAATCTAATCTAACAACTAGTGTTCTACTTTGTAAAAATAGAAAGACTTACTTAGATTATTTTGTAGTTCTTATGATTGAAGTTCCTTTTAGTTTATTCTTAAGATGTGAGATTGAAGAACTTAAGCAAAAGGAAACAACACAAGAAAATCACACCACAACATAGGTCCCCCCCTTAAGGGGAGAAATAAAAGTGAGGCTTCCTTAGCCCACTTATTTTATTATTTTATTACAATGCCTTTTCTTTYTTTGGGAAGCTTGTGATCCTTGTAACTCYGGATCATAAGTACTACAAAGTTTTCTTGAAGAGGTTTATTCCTTGAGAGGAAACTTGCTTCCGGGGATCCCGAATGCTCTAACTCCACCAAAAATCGCYAGAATCTCCCCTTGGCTGTCCAATGATCTGCAAAAAACAGCCAACAAACAATCCCAAAAGATGCCCAAAATCACTTWGGACAATCTTAAGGGATGAATCAAAACTTATAGAAAAAATTAGATAAAATTCAAATGAAACTAACAACCCAAAATTCTAGAACTTAGACTYTTTTTGGGATTTTTAAAAGACTTTTTGGACAACAAAGAAAAGCACTTTGATTTGCCAAATATTTAAATGAAGAAGCTCTTGAAAGTAAACCTTTAGATAGCTTAAAAAAAATTAGACAAGAACACTTGCTAAGAAAAGGACTTCTTTCTTTAGATCTAGCTTTTTGATAAGAAATTAGAGCTTTGCCTAATATTGAATTTAGACTTGGATCTAATTACATGCAAATAAAGTAACCGAGAAACAATTGTGAAAGAATTAAGAGAGGGAAAGAGAAAGAACTTGCCTTAAAGTCTTGAAAGAATTGTGATCTAGATACTTTGCATGCAAACGGAATAAATCCAAATATTGAATTTAGACTTGGATCTAATTACATGAAAATAAAGTAACCGAGAAACAATTGTGAAAGAATTAAGAGAGAGGGAAAGAGAAAGAACTTGCTTTAAAGTCTTGAATCCTTGGGCAATGGGGTTATTTGATGAAAGGAGGGGTTCATTGTTTTTCACTGCTTTGGAAAAATTGATGGATGAGATCCAATCCACCACCTCTCCAAATAGGCAACCTTGCAAGTAGACTCATTCAATTCTGCAAACACTTCGTTAGAGGAAGGTATTCCCTACACAATAAAACTCATACTAGCATATTAGTTCATGTGAAAAACATGCAAGTTTAGAATCTTAAAGTTTAGAAAATAATAAGATCTAAAAGCAAGTAAACTAATTAGATCTTACCCTACTATGTGACAACACATTTTCCAAGGCCTTAAGAGGAGTAGATATGCAAAACAAAAATTTAACCAATACAGATTACCTCAATGCATCATAGAACAAGTAAACTTCCACACCATGAGCACCGACATTAATTGACCTCCAAAGTATTTTATTCAATATTGAGAAAAAGTATTACAAATTGCATATACAAACATATGTTCCTTGCCTTAGCTCCCACTGTCGAAAGCTCCCACTGTCGAATAAGGGAGGGGTCGACCTCACTTTATAACATCCTGGGTGAGAATCCCAATGTGGAGGGCACCAATCCCAATGTGAGGTGACCCACTTGGATGAAAGGATGAGTGCCACATCTCCAATTAGGTGAGATAACTCACCAAAACTCAAGACATGGGGAGAGGAGGGGTCGCCACCTCTCATAGTTTGGTATGCACCCCTCTTGGGATCATCACCCTCAGCGAAAATGCGCCATCTAGCTAGGTAAGTGCGCCTTGCTTCTTGGGATCTCCATCAAGTGGAGAGAACTCCCCACTTGACTCACTCTAGCTCATCTTCAACTACCACTAAGTCATAGTGAAGTGAGAGAGAGAGAGGTAACTAAAAACATGTTGGAAACATGTTTCCACAAAAATAGCATTTGCTGATTTTTGTATTTTATTTGACTTTTATGTACCTTTTTCGAGAGAAAATCATTTTTTATTTGAGTAAAACTCAATATTTACCCTTGAAAAGGTGGTACTTAGGTAAGTGGGTATTCTGGATGTGAAAGCGAATACCTACAAGGCATATAATGCCTCCTAGTACTACTTTTTTAACTTATTGACCAATTACAATTAAAAAATCCCGTTTTGCGGGAAATTTTTTATTGACTAAAAACATTAAAAATTCCTAAGGGGGACTTAGTGCAATTTCCATATGACTCAAAATAATGACCTAGCATGGTAATATAAACATTTTAGACACTAGACTTGGATAACCAAGCTTAAGGCCTAACCATCAGTAACTTACCCCAGCTTTGGAGGTATTTGAGTGAAAAAACTTAGAAATTATAACTCGCCTAAAATGAATTTCAGGTAAGAAATAATTAACAAGTGAAAAATAACACTCTAGAGTATGTACCCATGATCAAGTCTTAGGAGGCCAAGCCTTTTACAAATTTATCATGCTAATCTCATCTTATTACAATGCTCCATAGGGGATGGAAATGCGAAAAAAGGTGATCAATTTGACTGGCTGGACTTCTGAACTTTGAACTTTGAGCAACTGGTTGCTCAATCTTTGGCGGCTCAACTGCAAGTCCATCCTAGTGCAACTTGGTGGATAACAAAGCCAAAAGTGCTGCTATCATATCATTAAAGTCTGTGAAGACATTTGACTTAAAGTAAATATAACATTGTTGAAAGTTGAAGGCAAACTATTTAATAAAAGGGCTTTAGCATCCTTGTCTTCCAGCTTTGCACCAACCTCTTTCAATTGTCTTATAAGCGATTTCAAATTATTTACATGGTTGGACATAGTAGTTTTAGCATGCATTTTAAATCTAAATAGTGGTAACTTTCATGAAGTTTTTGCATTTACTGCTTTTGCACCAAACAACTTGTTCATCTCATCCTAGATTTCTTTAATTGACTTTTCCATATCAACATGATGTAATTCCGAATATGAAAGAGCAAGACCAATAATGGATTTGTCTTTGTCATTTCTGCTTTGCCACTCATTCAATTTATTAGGATGAGCAAGTTTTGCTCAAAGTTTTAAAACTCGGACTTGGAGTCTGAATTGGTCAAGGGTCAACTTGGACTTAGACTCGAAATGACTTGGTCTGATATGGTTTCAGTGAATTGGTTTACTAAAAAATACATAAAATATTTAAATTTTAATGATTTTTTTTTTTTTAAAGAATCTAAACCATGATTCCAAACCATTTGAGACAAAATATGCAAAGTTTGCTCATGTACATACCATGTAAGGGTGAATATATCAAAATAACACCGAGTGCAATACATATAAGCAACAAAATACATAATCAATGAGGTTCTAATTGGCCTCTAGAGTTCGGAAAACAAGATACAAGCATCTCCTTTTGCCTAGCCTTGTCTTTAAATTTCGCAAACTAATTTTGGAATTCCAATCTAATCTGGCCAAGCTCCTCTAATGGTGCCGTGCATGGGGCAACTTGGCCTCTTATACCATCCAAGTGTTGTTTCAACCTACGAATCCCCCTTGAGCCCCCTTGCTTTATGTGTTTGTTGCAATATTTGCAATATATCTCCTCATCAACAAGATCAACATGGATCCATGGAAGGTCTTTGACTGTTGGGGCCATGGTAATTCCAATCTGCAAATTCAAATATGTAACAATGCAAACCCTATCTTAATATACAAAGTTCATACTTTAAACTTCAAACTAGTAGAAGGATGAAAGTACAAAACTTTAAAGGTAGATTTCAGATCTGCAATTTAATGAGAGAAAAAACCAAGGACAAATTTATCATTTAGCTGTTAAGATACTTGGGAATGAGAAGAATGGGTAGCGGGCACAAGAATTTGGTTCACAACTCCTCCAAGCTTGAAGACCCATAGCCTCCTCACTTAGATGCCAAATCCACTGCAAATAGCGCAAGATAATTTCTAAACAAGCTCCAAGCTCATTCTAGAGTCTAAATCACTTTTCTTTAACACTGCCCCAAAATGTCGAATGCTCAAATGCTCAACGAGAGAGGTGTGAGGCAAATAGAGGAATATGGGGGGGTTCTCTTTATAGTTTTTTGGTAGGGTTTAGGTTGTTAGAAATTAGGTTTTAGTTTTTTCCTTTTTATCTAAAATTGAAATTTTCATGCACAATCCATTATAGTGGGGTCTAGGATTGACTCGGGGTGACAGATAGTGTTGGAAGGACTCTGATTGGAGGATAAGGATTAGGAATCAACAAATGGATTTAGGAAGGTTAGGGGATGAGGACAAAAGGCTGAAAGCAAAAGACTGGCCATAATGCAAATCTTGGAGGACTACCGCTGAGCAATGTTTGATGGACTTTGACGAAGGACAAAGCCAATACACATGAAGAAAGGACATAGATGGGGACTAGGTAGGACATGCCTAGGTAGAAGACTGTGCATATAGTAGGTGCTTGACGTGGAAAGGTTATAGATTGAGCACATTTTGAAGGCTTGAGATAAGACAACATAGCTCGAAATCTATGATGCATTTTGGTAAGATAATGTTTCATGTGTATTAATCCTAATGATTAAGTTGAATTGGTCTAAGTGCCCATGTGTCCTTGTAACATTGCATGGTCAAAAAGTTAACGATTAAGAGAATGTTGAGCGGTCGTTATGACAATTGTTGTTGTAGTTGGTTAGTAGTGACCATTGTAAGTGACCTTTCTTAATGGTATTGGTTATAATTGGCTAAGTGATGGTGCATCTTAATGATGATATGCATTTTTGTCGGCTAGGTCTTGTATTGTAGTGTCTATATATAGAAAAGATGAAAGGTAGGGAAGAGTTATGCTCTTGGTTTTGAGGATTGCTCATAGGTGGGTTAGGTATATTGTTCTATTATGGTTTGTTAGTGTCGAGTTGTTTTTGTTGGTCATGGAGAGGCTGGAGCATGTCAATATAGTGTAAGATAATGAACACCGCGGTGACATGTTGATGAGTGAACTGGCTAGTTGTATGGTCTTGTGATGTGATGAACATATTTTGATAATAAAACTATGAATTGTCGCTATAAATCTCTGTCTTTGATATGCTGATATGTTTTTATTGTTATGCTTGTTTCGGTTATATTACTTAATGATGTATGCACTTGACAAATGCTTGTTATGGACATGCTAATGCTTGAGAGAATGCTAGAGATTTGTTTGTTATTGAGAAGGGATGTAACTTTTGTTATTGTTAAGCTCATCTACAAAAATTCCCTCTTTTATTTTTCAAACGTTGGTGCTAAAGTGAACTTGGTATTTAGTGTCCAATGTTCTTCTAATCTTTAGAGAAAAAAGGAATTCTACAAGAATTGAATCCCACATAATTCTTCCACAAGACCACCTTTTCCTATCATTTCATTTGCAAGGATAAATTAGTAATGGCCATAATCTTGTTAATCTATCAAAAGTCAATATTAGTAACTTCGTTACTAAGTAAAACATTATTCAGACATTTCCACATGCAGAGCAAATCTTCATCCCAAATCATGCTCCAAGTTTTGCAAAAGTTGGTGGTCAATGAGTGATCATCCATCATCCTGACATTTCCACATGCATAGCAAAATTTCATCCAAAATCATGTTCCATGTTTTGGAAAAATTGGTGGTTCATGGATGATCATCTCCTAAAAGGGTAGATTTCCATGTAATTTGGGAAGGAGAGAAGCAACCATACAATAAATCGATCTACATTCAAGTAGCTTGAGCTCTTTTATAGAACCAAAAACAACAATGTGGCAAAGAGACATGTTTCAACAAGACACTTGCCTAAGGCCAAACCATCATAAACCAAAAAATAGGTGAAGCATGCTTTCTTAGCTCTATTTGAGCTTACCAAATAGAGATAAATTTGTATCTCTATGTTGAGGATTTCGACTTGTGTTTTAAGTTGTGTTCCTCAACTACTAGTAAGCATTAGAAGGCTTGTATCTTTGGAAGTGTTTGGAGTAAGACAATTTTCTATCTTTCCACCAATTAGGAGCGATCTTGACTCCCATCTTCCGGGTGAGTGAGTTTGGGATCAAATTCTTAATTCTATGTAGGACACTTTATTTGAATTTTTCAACATGAATTGAAATTTAAGCTTAGCCCGAGGCAAATAGTCTCTTTGAAGCTGAAAATAAAGATCCTTGATTGTTTGAAGCCACAAAATGAGGAATGTATGGTAAATGCTTTCAATTGATTGCAAGGATTGGAGACCACCAAATGCAATGGTAGTTGAAGAACATTCTTGCTTTGAATTGATCACCTTGCCACCATAGGCGAGGCTTGACAACCTCTCCAGCGTTTCAAATACTCTGAACAACAAAGGAACCCCATCTATAATTGTAGTTGGCATAAGGACCGAGGCGTAGAAGTCCAAT
>ML782435.1:209134-230458 GCA_009831015.1 Picea engelmannii
TCCTAAGTGTGGCGGATTGCTCCCTTGTAAGCCTGCGGCCTCCTTGCAACAGTTAGCTGCCTCCTTGCAACAGTCAGCGGCCCCTTTTTGTGTCAGCCATCAGGCCTCCTTTTGTGGCAGAATTGTTCCATGTCCTTGCTGTTTTTATCTTGTTGCTGTGTGAGTGTGGTGAGTGCCTTCCACTGCTGAGAATAGTTGTGTTACTGCTCTCTTTGGGTACTACCAGCCAGCCGTCCCTCTACTAGCCAGCAAACCCTTCAACAGGTTGCCGTCCCCTCTAAGCTTCTTGTGAAGGCCGTGGCACTCTAAGCAAGGTGGCTGGGCTATCCTTTAAGGCAGCCATCCGTCATCTTGGCTGTTTCGTTTGTGCATGAGGGTTTGTGGGGTTTTCTGAATACTTGTGTGAAGTTCTGGTGGTGGTTTAACAGTCCTATAATTCTCTTGGAAAGAGATCTGACCCTTGAGGCAGATCCATGATACTAAGACTTGTCTGAGCATACTATAGTGGATCTCTCACATGTGTTATGCTCCTCATCATTCTACAGAGGTAAGGAAGTCAAAAGGTGAGTTGCTGTATACAGTCCTTGCATTACTTAGATCTCTTGACTAGTATAGTTTGTTATTGTTGTCTAGTTCAGATTCATCTATTGAGCACACTCAGAAATAGTCTTATGATTCAGATCTAATTGTTCAAAAATAATTCTATGACTATATTGCTTTATATTGTTAAGATCTACTATATTGTAATGCTCAATGTTTAGATCTATTAGTTCAGATCTAATTGATGTATATACTCAGAAATATTGTTCAGAAAGTTAGATCTTTTGTCATGCTTACTCAGAAAGTTAGATCTATTGTTTTCCTATGGTTTAGATCTATTGATTTGCTTGCTCAGAAACTTGATCTATTGATTTGTTTACTTAGATATCTATGGTTCAGATCTACTGTCTTCCTATTGATTTCTGTTATGAGTTTTATTTAAGATCTACTATGATCTTGCTGATCTAGTTTTCAGAAATTTAAAAAGGTATACTTTCTGTTTCTTCTCCATAATTCTAACAGATCATTTTGTAGAATTCCTTCTATTGGTTCATATTTTGCCATGTTTTTCTCTTATTTTGGTATTATTCAGCCCCACTGTAGCTAACCTAACCTTAGTTTGCTTAGGGAGGAAAACAATGAAACTAAGAACAACACTAGAAGTATTTATGCATGAATCATAAACATTGCATAAAATTAACAGAGAACATCCTTAACCACAAAGTGTATCATAAACAATAGTTGGGGGCCTTAACCACAAAGTGCATCATAAAAGATAGTTGAGGTTTACCAGGTTGCATTTGCAACCCCTAGATTTTTATTGAATTCTAAAATACTTGATACAAAAATGTTCCCAACTCACTTGGCTTCATAGATATTGTTTTGAAAGCTCAAGAATATAATAAAATATTTATTAAACGTTTTTTTTCCAAGAAAAAAACTATATATTTTCTGTTTCAAGTAGAAATCAAAATATACAAAGATATGTGCTTTAGAGCACTCTGAGAAAAAACTCATTATGAGCACATCCAAAAAGGTAGTACTTTTTGCAGCAAGACCTAACAGTCCTGACAAGTTAACAGTTTCAACAAAACAGGAAATGCCATTGAGGCTCTGAATTACAATCTCGAAATAAACTAACATCATCTTTCACTTGAAGAAATGACACAACAGCATCAAATATCATCACAGTTACCATTTGAAATTGCTCTGATCAGATAAAGAGACTAAAAGCATATATGGATCTGTTGATGCCATGAAAATTTTCTCCTGCCTTCTCTTCTGATCTGTAGAAATTTGTATGGAGGGAGAGAGCTTGTTTAGAAAGTTCATATTCTCTGACATTTAGTTCTCTGAAAATGTGATGAAAGGAGATAAAAGAGAAAGTTCCTTGGGGCTAAAGTCATATTCTGAAGATTGCTTTTATTGAAAATGTGATGGAAGGAGATAGAAGAGAAAGTTCTTTGGGACTAAAGTCATATTCTGAAGATTGCTTTAACCGTTAAGCCAATCTATAATGAACTTGGAGTCAGCCATAAATTGTACCTTGTCCACTTTATTTTCAACTGCAAATTTCATCAACGTCCATAGAGCATTAAGCTCTGCTCAGTTATTTGTTCCTTCCCCAAGGGCTGCTTTGAAACTGATTGAATGGTCTTCTTTTAAACAAACTCCTGCCCCACTCATCCCTGGGATCCCTTGACTTGCACCATCAGATAACCCCCAAGCCATAGTTTTGTCTATCTCTGGACTTACAATTATCCTTGTGGTTGTTAACTTCCCTTAGTTAACACACCCCTTTGTAGGCATATCTAATCTGAAAGGATACCTGAATAGGCAAGATATCCTCACTTTGGAATATCATCTCGTTCCTTGCCAACCAAAGATCTTACAAAACTATACATGGCAATACCTTATGATCCTTTACTACTTTTTCTTTGAACCAATGCTCCAGAGTCCAAACAGTTTTCCCACATTGCTTCCTTGCCATTAACCTTTACCTCCTGTTAACTTCAAAGCTTCTTGCCAGACCATTTTTGTAAAGGAACAATCTATTAAGAGGTGAGATACGGATTCATCATCTTTTTAGCACAGTGAGCTTCTACCTGGCCCACTGCAGGCTCGCTTTTGCGGTTATCCTATGTCAATATCTTATTGGATAATGCTAACCAGAGAGATTTTTTTCTTCATAGGACCCTTTAATATCCAGATACCCTTCCACCACACTTCTGCTCCCCATCATATTCCACAAAATTTCCCTTTGTATCCACGCTGAGCAGTGTCTCTTCCAGAACCACTGTTTTTAGACCACACTAATTTATCTTGTTCTTCCCTGATCTTTATTGATCCATAAATGTGGGACTTATAGCCCACTCATTTCACCAATCTCTGCGGGAATTTGATTTTGTTCTCCGCAATCTCAACAATCATTTGTCAAATTAAACTTCTCTGTGCATGAATGAGTTCAGGCTTCTGTTAATTTTTTTTTTAATTAAAAAGTACCTAGGCAAGTGTTTCTCATCCCTAGGCGCCTAAGGGGTGAGAAAGTGCCTAATGTGGACCCTAGTCATTTAATTTGTGAGATACAAATTAAAAGGTGACTTTATGATTTAAGTGGGGGGGGGTGAGTGAAGAGACACTTAATCTCATCCACTCATCTAATCTAATCTCAACCATTGGATTAAGAAACTCCTCACCTACCAAGCATGAGGTCGATTAGGGTATGGGGGAGCACCATTGAGATGGTTGTTCATTCATTTTTTGAGAGAGAGCAAGAGCATTTTCGAGCAGGAGGAGAGAGGCCATTTTTGAGAGCTAGGGCACACATTCCAAGGCAGAATACTAGCACAGAAATCGAGGCAGAAAGGACAGCAAGTACAGGAGGCCATATAGTATGGATTTCGAGGTCTCTACAGTCTCTTGTGGGCACAAAAATCAAGAAAGGGGAGCAGCATTTATTACTGGCCGTACAATATGGATTTACTTAGTCCGTACGGTTCAGTTTTGGCACAAATTTCGAGGGAACAACAACTGTACACAGTCCGTACAGTACGGATTTACACAGTCCGTACAGCCTCTTTATTGCACAGAAATCAAGGTGTGCTGCTGTGTGTAATTTTTGGAATGATTGGCACGATTTTCTAGGAGGCCGTACAACCATTAATACATCTAGAAAGTTGCTGCTGCTGTTGGCACGAATTTCAAGGTGACTACAGCCATTTGGAGGCACAAAAATCGAGGAGCAGACCTGTAATTTATTGCAGAAAATTCTGGAAAGAGTTGAGGAGTTTGGCTCATTTTCTTGTGTGAAGACTTGGCACGGTTATCGAGATAAGTTTGTCATTTAAATTTCTGAAGATGAATATGCTGTAACAGAATTTCTTTGAAGCTCCTAAATAATAAAAACTCCCTCTCTCACTAGTTTTCCTTGTGGGTTTTTCCAGGGTCGCTGTTAGACCGAAAATCTCTGTGTTAATAATTTTCCGAGTTTATGTGCTGCTGATATTTTATTTCTGCATTAAAAACGAAGTTCATAATCCTCATGTTTCAGTTCTGAAAATTATTTTTTGCCGAGTTTTATTTGCTGTTATAAAACTGGATTTCGGCATTAAACATTGGCTGAAAAATCAGCGAGACTGAAACTGGGTTGGGGTCTGAAATTTTACATGGTATCAGAGCTGAGTTGAGAGAAGCAGAGATATTTCAACAAGTTAGAAAATTGGGACAACAGTCACTTCACAGGGTAGATTTTTGAATTTTTCATTTTCAGCAGAAAGGGGTCAATGGCTACAGGTTTGAGAGTTGAGGACATATTTGATGGCGCAACGAACTTTGGTGCTTGGAAGGAGAGGATGATCTTGCTGTTGCAAGAAAATGAGTTGTGGGACATTGTATAAAATACCACAATTCCTCCTGTTGTGGTACCTACTGATGCTACTCTTGCAGCTTACACTAAGAAGAGTATCAAGGCTAAGAGGATTATTCTTGATGCCATCAAGGACCATTTGATTCCTCACTTGACGGGGAAGGCAAATGCCTATGAGATGTGGAGTCTTTGACTAAATTGTACCAGAGTACTAATGAGAACCGAAAGATGGTTTTGAGGGAAAAACTAAAGAGCATAAAAATGACCAGGGCTGAAAATGTGGTCACATACCTTACTAGATTGAAACAGGTGAGAGATGAGCTTGGAGTTGTGGGGGAGGCCATAGATGAGAGTGAGCTTGTGAGAACAACATTGAATGGAGTTTCCAAACAATGGGCTGTTTTTGTGGAGGGCATTTTTGATAGGGAGAAGCTTGCCAACTGGGAACATCTTTGGGATGACTTTGTTCAGGAGGAGATCCGGAGAGGTTATGTACATTGCAGTTCATCTATAGGTCACGAGGAGGAGAATGTGGCTCTTGCTACCAATATCAAAAAGAAGTTCAAAAAGGGTCCAAAGGGAGGAAACAAGCCCAAGGGTGAAGGAAAGAAAGACATGAGCAAAGTCAAGTGCTTTGCATGCCATAAGTTTGGGCACTATGCAGGTCAGTGTACTAACAAGAAGAAGAAACAAACAACAGCTTCAGTAGTGGTGGAAGAGTTTTCCACCAAGTTTGACAAGGAGTTTTCCTTGGTTGTGTGTCTATCCACGAGGACCACTCATTCAGATACTTGGTATATTGACAGTGGTGCGTCTCGCCATATGACAGGGGTTCGTGAGCACTTGACAGACCTTACACAGATTGGAGATGTTGAGGTAGTGCTTGGAGATGATCGGGTGGTCAAGGCAGTTGGTTGTGGGACTGTATCATTTCAGAGGGAGTCTTTGCCTCCCATGTCTTTGACAGAGGTTCTATATGCTCTGGGCTTGAAGAAGAACTTAGTGTCAGTTTCTGCTATTGAGGAGAGGGGCTTTGAGGTCTTGTTCCGTGATGGGCAGGTGCTCCTTTACCCAAAGGGGTCTAGTATCACTTCGGCCAAAGTGACTGGGACTAGACATGAGAAGCTGTACAAGCTTATGTTCCAGCCAGTGAGAGCATTGATTCATACTACCAACAACAGTGACCTATGTGAGCTATGGCACAGGAGGATGGCACATTTGTGCCATGGGGCTTTGAGGGTACTGAGGGTACTGAGGGAGATGGTGACAGGAGTTCTAGATTTCAGTTCAGAGCACCATGAGTTGTGCAAGGGGTGTGCTTTGGGAAAGTACACCAAGACTGCTTTTTCGAGCAGTGACAGTAGAGCAGCAGGGATTCTTGCTCTTATACATTCAGATGTATGTGGTCCGATGTCTTCGACATCGTTGACTGGTTTTCTATACTATGTTGTATTCATTGATGACTTCTCACGGAAGTCTTGGATTTTCTTCATGAAGACCAAAGGACAGGTCTTCAGTCGGTTCCAAGAGTTCAAAGCTCTTGTGGAGAACCAGACAGGAAAGAAAATCAGAGTTCTGAGGACAGACAGTGGGGGTGAGTATACCTCCAAGGAGTTCATGGACTTCTGTGCAGGAGAGGGCATCAGGAGAGAGTTAACTGTTCCTTACAACCCACAACAGAATGGGGTTGTAGAGAGGAAGAACAGGGCCATTGTTGGGGCTGTGAGAGCCATGCTACATGATCAGGGGCTGCCACTATTTATATCGGTTGAGGCATGCTACACTGCAGTTTATCTTCAGAACAAGAGTCCTCACAAGGTTGTGGGGAGCATGACTCCTGACGAGGCTTTTTTTGGGAAGAAGCCTGAGGTGGGGCACCTTCGGATTTTTGGGTGCATCACTTATTCACATGTCCCTTCTGAGAAGAGGACAAAGCTGGAGCCCACGACAGAAAGAGGGATCTTTGATGGGTACAGTGAGACTTCAAAGGCTTTTCGTATATATGTTCCTTCATTGAGGAAGACTGTCTTGAGGAGGGATGTCAGATTTGAGGAGGACGGGGCCTTTAGGAAGTCTAGAGGGACAGAGAAGGGGGAGCAGTCTTCACCTCAGATTCAGGTGAGTCCACAGCAGACTACAGTGACACAGAGTTTGGGGCCACCAGCTTCGGTGACGACAACTTCACAGGTGACATGGCCATAAGGTTCAGGTTCGCAGGCTACTGGTCCACAGGTTTCAGGATCGAGTACTGCAGAGTCTATTTCAGGATCACAGTCTTCAGCAGATGGGGTTGAGCAGGTAGAGTCCCCTCCACGGGACACTATTTCAGAGAGGAGGAAGCCCAAGTGGCTTCAGGATACTTTGAGGGAGGCACAGGGTTCTGTGGGGAATCCCAGACAGGTAGTGAGGGAGAGTAAACCTCCCGAGAGGTTTTGCAGCTACATCGCGATGGTGAGCAGTATTCGGGAGTCTGAGCCTTCCACTTTTGAGGAGGCTTCTGGTAGACAGGTTTGGAGAGATGCCATGATGTAAGAGTACAATTCCATCATGAAGAACGATGTCTGGGAAGTTGTTCCTATACCTGAGGGGAAGGCAGTGGTGACTTTTAGGTGGTGCTATAAACTAAAGCATGCTGCAGATGGCAGCATTGAGAAGTACAAAGCTCGCTTTGTGGCTCGGGGGTTTTCACAGGTTGAGGGAGTTGACTATGATGAGACCTTTGCGTCGGTCGCTAGATACACTTCGATCAACGCAATGATATCCATTGCAGCAGAGATGGGTTGGAAGATCCACCGGATGGATGTGAAGACCGCATTTCTGAATGGTCTTATACATGAGGAGGTGTATATTGAGCAGCCATTGGGCTTCGAGGTGCATGGGGAGAGTCTCCTGTGTGTAGACTAAAGAAGGCATTGTATGGGCTGAAACAAGCTCCCAGAGCTTGGTATTCGAGGATAGATGCCTATTTGCAACAGTTGGGTTTTGAGAAGAGTGAGGCGGATCCCAACCTATACTACATTGTGGTTGGAGAGGATCCTCTCATTCTTCTACGATATGTGGATGATCTTTTCATTACAGGAGCAGAGAGACTCATCAATAGCTTCAAGGAGAGCCTTGCTTCAGAGTTTGAGATGACTGATATCGGATTGATGCATTACTTTTTGGGATTGGAGGTTTGGCAGGAGCCTGGACACATCTTCCTGGGACAAGGGAAGTATGTGTGTGACATTCTGAGCAGATTTCAGATGGAGGATTGCAGGTTCATGACCACTCCCATGATTACCAACTGGAAGAAGCTTCATGCTTCTGAGTCACAGTTGGTGGATTCCACTTTGTATTGTCAGTTGATCGGGTCATTGATGTATTTGGTCAATACCAGACCAGATATTTGTTTTGTTGTCAACACCCTCAATAAGTTCATGGTGGAGCCTAGGAGAGTGCACTGGGTGGCAACAAAACATGTGCTCAGGTATCTTTGTGGTATGGTATTTTATGGTCTGGACTATCAGAGAGGAGATGGAGTTCGTCTGGTTGACTATACAGACTCAGATTGGGCAAGATGTGTCAGTGACATGAAGAGTACTTCAGGGTGCTGTTTTGGATTGGGCTCAACAATTGTGTCTTGGTTCAGTCGGAAGCAAAAGTCAGTGGCTTTGAGTTCTGCAGAGGCCGAGTATATGGCAGTCAGTCAGGCCAGTTGTGAGGCCCTTTGGCTTCGCAAGTTGTTGGTGGGATTGTTCGGTGTGCAGTTGAGGCCTACCGTGATTTGCTGTGATAATCAAAGTTGCATCAAACTCTCGGAGAATCCAGTTTTTCATGACAGGTCTAAGCATATCGAGATTCGTTATCACTTCATCCGTGACTATGTTCAGAGGGGAGCTGTGGAGCTACAATACATATCTACAGAGAAGCAAGTTGCAGACATACTCACCAAGGCATTGGGCAGAGGCAAGTTTGTATTTTTCAGGGACAAGCTTCGAGTGGTGAGTAACACTTTCCTTGGTAAGAGGGAGTGTTAAATTTTTTTTTAATTAAAAAGTACCTAGGCAAGTGTTTCTCATCCCTAGGCGCCTAAGGGGTGAGAAAGTGCCTAATGTGGACCCTAGTCATTTAATTTGTGAGATACAAATTAAAAGGTGACTTTATGATTTAAGTGAGGGGGTGAGTGAAGAGACACTCAATCTCATCCACTCATCTAATCTAATCTCAGCCATTGGATTAAGGAACTCCTCACCTACAAAGCATGAGGTTGATTAGGTTATGGGGGCGCACCATTGAGATGGTTGTTCATTCATTTTTGGAGAGAGAGCAAGAGCATTTTCGAGCAGGAGGAGAGAGGCCATTTCTGAGAGCTAGGGCATGCATTCCAAGGCATAATACTAGCACATAAATTGATGCAGCAAGGACAACAAGTACAGGGGGCCGTACAGTACGGATTTCAGGGTTCGTATAGTCTCTTTTGGGCACAAAAATCGAGAAAGGGGAGCAACATTTATTACTGGCCATACAATACGGATTTACTCAGTTCGTATGATTCAATTTTGGCACAGATTTCGAGGAGGGAACAACAACTGTACATAGTTCGTACAACCTTTTTATTGCATAGAAATAGAGGTGTGTTGCTGTGTAATTTTTGGAAAGATTGGCATGGTTTTCTAGGAGGCAGTACAACCATTAATACACCCAAAAAGTTGTTGCTGATGTTGGCACGAATTTCAAGGTGACCGTACAACCATTTGGAGGCACAGAAATCGAGGAGCAGACCTGTAATTTATTGAAAAAAATTCTGGAAAGAGTTTTGAGGAGTTTGACTCATTTTCCTGTGTGAAGACTTGGCACAGTTATCGAGATAAGTTTGTCATTTAAATCTCTGAAGATGAACATGCTGTAACATAATTTCTCTGAAGCTCCTAAATAATAAAAACTCCCTCTCTCACTGGTTTTCCCCTTGCGGGTTTTTCCAGGGTCGCTGTTATACCGAAAATCTCTATGTTAATAATTTTCTGAGTTTATGTGCTGCTGATATTTTATTTCTACATTAAAAACGAAGTTCAGAATCCTCATGTTTCAGGTTTGAAAATTATTTTCTGCTGAGTTTTATTTGCTGTTATAAAACGGGGTTTGGGCATTAAACATTGGCTGAAAAATCAGCGAGACTGAAACTGAGTTGGGGTCTGAAATTTTACAGCTTCTTGTGCTCTGTTCAGATTTGGGTTTAAAAACTCAATTTGTTTGCCAATGGAACACAGTCCTAAATCTGTATCTACATTTATGTTTCCTCAATTATGAAGGGCAACCAAACAAAAGCTCTCTGGCTCTGTCAATGCCAAAATAAATAGTACTCTGCTATGCTATTTCCCAATCAACAACACACATGCATAAATTACTTCATCAAATTAGAAGCTTTGTGGTTTTACATATGCACACACAACTCCTCAAACTCTGTTATTGCACCAAGAGGCGCTCTACAGCTCGGAATGGAGGAAATGTTGTACATACATAACTTAAATAATAATAATAATAATAAAAAGTTGGCTCAATTACGTTTTGTATCTATATATATATATATATATATATATATATGTCAAGAATACAAAAACTTGAAATTGCGAGCGGAGAAATTGAGGGGATTGCCTGATCCAAACAACAAAGGCGAACTGAGCAGTGTTGTTAAAATCAAACATGATTGCAGACCTGAAGATTAAGAATGGGGATTTCTACGCATTAGTTATGTTGATATTATGGTAGTTGCGGGCGGTATTAAACTCTACATGTAACCTTGACGAGCCTAGAATATTCCAGGAAGCAAGAGAAACCCTAAAACATTGGATAATATCCCTAGGAGACAAGTCGGCTGAAGAGAATATTTATTATTGAGTTATTAGCCTGCAGGAAGAGAAGTCGGCCCAATTAGGTGACTTGGAGTAGTATAAATAGAGGGCGCTAGAGCTCATTTGTACACACTCTCTCTCACAACTGCATAAGACCACTGGTGGACAAGTTTGGAGAGGAGCTGCAGCTGCAGCTGCTGTAACTGGCATTTTCGGTTTTGGCTTGGACTTTCTCTTGGTTATGGTTTGGAATTTCTCTTGGTTATGGTTTGGATTTTCTGCTTGGTACACTAGCTCTGGAGAGAGGTACACTACCTTGATTGGCTATTGGTTCTAGGGTTTGCTTCTAGTATTATTCTCTCTGTCAAGGTTAAGGTACTCGTGGGTGGCATTTGTGCCTATGGTTGGGTGACAATATTGAGATATTGTCTATGGTGAAACGAGCACACCTATTTTTCTAACAGGTTATGGGCCCAGACCATCTTCGGACAGTCTAATCGCTGGAAGATAGATTGGGAGGATTTGCTCAGTTACAGTTGCAGTTGCAGTCAAAGTTTTACTGCAGCAACGAAACCCTAACCCTCTTGTTAAGGCACCTTAAGTGAAGAGATTGACCTAATTCCTGGATAGCCTAGTGTGCCCTAGCCTAGTGCACCTCCTGGTACTCTCAGCAAGCCAAGACATCAAGTTTGAGTTTTTGGTCAAAGTCAAAGGTTGACCAAGTCAAAGCAGTCATGACTTACTCTATGAAGTCAAAAAACAAGTTAGAAGGGGCTTCTAACTTCAGAGCATGGAAAACAAGGATTGACCTCATCCTTTCCAAGAATAAAGTGTTGGAGATCGTGAAAGGTAAGATCATGGAACCACAGTTTGAAGCGTGAAAAGAGAAGAAACCTCGGAACGTTGCAATTATGGAGAAGTTTAAGGACATTGACATCAACTCTATGAGTATCATAGTGGACTCTGTAAAAGGCTACTTGATACCCTACATCTCTCATCTTGACTCATCTAAGAAGATGTACGATGCCCTAACTAACCTCTTCTCAGTCAGAAACATTGGAGAAGTAATGAGTCTGAAGAATGAGCTCCGTGACATGAAAATGAATAATGATGACAACATAACATCATACTTTGTGAGAATCTCTCAGTTAAGAGATCAACTACAAGCTATTGAAGAAATCATTTCAGAAAAGTAATTGGTAAATATAGTACTCAATGGCCTTCTCAAGACATGGGATGCATTTGCCGCAAGCATGAACACAAGAAAGGAGTATCCCACATTTGAAGAGCTTTGGACTTGTTGTGCATAAGAAGAATCAAGGATTAACGCAAAAGTGAAATCCCAAAAGAAATATGATGATCAAGCCTTCACAACAAAATTCAAGAATTTTAGGAATAAGAAGAAGTTTGGCTCAAGGAAGAAACACAATCAAGAAAATGATGTGTCAAAATTACAATGCTTCAATTGTCGAAGATATGGTCACTATAAGAACCACTGTCCCAAGTTAAAGAAAAGGAAGGAAACACACGAAGCAACAGTTGCCGAAGAAAAGGAACCCTCAAAGAAAGTTAAGCCGGATGAAGCAAACTTCTTCTTCTAGTCAAGGTAACAATATTCTTGTACATAACATGTTTACATAGTTCCTGTACATATCATGCATATCTATTTCTTAGAAGAAAAGATGGTTAGTGAAACAATACCTATGAAAGAATAACAAGGATTGCTATCACGATGACTACAAGAAGATGATGTACGTTGGCAAATTCTTGAGGAATCTATTATATAAGTAACAACTGCCAGATGAGCCGAAATCAGAATCAAACTTGAAGAGACTCAGAAGGAGTCAAATCAGAAAGAAGTCAGTGATCAAGAGGAAATTGAAATAAGACTTGTGACACTTTGCAGAGGGAAATAAGGATGTAGACATAGGCACAGACTCTCTTAGATGGAGGGAGATGATTACATAATTCCAAAAGAAGAGCATGCATCCATGCATGAAGCCAGGATTAGGAGGGAGCTAATCCTAAATGATATGTTCCATTAAAGAATCGGTGAAGATTATGAAGTATTTGTCCATGTTCCCATTGAAAGTAGCTGCCATGATAAACAACACGTGATCAGAAGAATTCTTCTTCAAGAAGCTCTGAATATCCTTGGTTGTCCATCTACATTTATGCTCCTATGACGAAAAGAAGAAGTTGGAACCTTCAGAAAGGAAGGACATAGAATCTATAGAAGATTCCATGGACTCCAACATTGAAGATGAGGAAGGACATGAAGTTTCCAAGAAAGAAAGAAAAGTCAGAACAACCAATTGAACAAGTTATTATATCGAGAATCATAAGACTACCAGCTTGGTTTGAACCCACCAGAAGCAATCAAGGAGAAGAAATGGAAGTTGTGATGAAGAACAATATATGTAAGAAAATGTGAAAAGGACTTATGAATGGAAGCATTGTGAGATTCATAACTAGAGGTTCTTCCAAAAGGAGGGAGAAGACTATGACGACAACTTGTTCCAGTAAATTAGTTATACCTCTTGCAGTATCCATATAAAAGACGACTCTTCCCAATAAAGCAAATTGAGAAAGAAGCTTATACCAGAAGGATACCCTTGTATGCAAATGGAGGAAGACCTTGTATGGATTCAAGCAACTTGATGCAGAGTATCTCATATACAACAGAAGCATGGCGAAAACTTCCTATGACAGAGAAAGTGTATCATAATGGTTACTTAGAAGTCTAGATGATGGATTGCAAATCTATGGCTAACTCCCATGATAACAAATTTGAAGAAGTTGAAGCGACTCTAATCTAGTAGACCTGTCTCTGTATTGACAATTGATTGGCTCATCAATGTATTTGGAGAATACTTAGCCGGATATTTGTTTTCTGGGACTTTTAAATTATGACATAAAATTGCATGAATTTATCAATTCAGATTGGGAAGGGAGTACAGATAACAAAAGAAGTGCTACTTGTATATGTTTCAGTTTGAGCTTTGCTACAATGTCATGAGCTAGCAGGAAACAAAAGTTTGTTGCAATCAGCACTACAGAAGCAGAGTATATTGCAGCTTGTGATGCTTGTATAGAAGCAATAAGTTGATTTCTGGACCGTCTGATCAGGTGTTGAATTCGACCATGATATATTGTAATGATCAGAGCCATGTGAAGCTTTCAGAGAAACCGATGCTCCTTGATTGGCCGAAGTACATTGAGATCAATCATTATATTCTCCGCGATAAAGACCAGAAGAGAGAAGTGGTTCTCCAGTATATCTCCACAGATGAGCAAATAACAGATATTTTGGTAAAGCCTCTGTCCAAGATGAAAAGTTTGTGTACTTAAGAGACATGCTGGCGCTCGTGGAGACGATTTCCTTATTGAAAAAGGAAGTGATTAATCCCAGGTTGGGAGGGAGCATTTATATGTTATTGTTTATGGATAGTCATTTTTCAGTTCGAAAAATGCTCCAAGATGGGCAGTTCCTTTCCAATTTGGAAAGTGGTTCGAGATTTCTGAAGGACAAGCATTTTCCTTTGGAAAGTGGTTCAAATCGGACAGTCATTTTCATAATGAAAATGGTCCAATAGATTGCTGATGTACCATAGACAACCATTCCCCTTGTGGCCAGTGTGGGGGAATGGTCTAGGAAAATCATTCTTCTTGGCAGTCACTTTGAGTAGTGGTGAAGTAGAATGGTCCGCCTCGTCGAGCAGTCATTCTTTCGAAGTTCACAGTTGTGAGCAGTTTTGAAGAATGGTCCGTTTTGGAGGTTGGTGCAGGACAATCATTTCCATTAGGAAATGGTCCAGACAGTCATTCCCTAGGGTAGACTCATTCTATCTAGGTTGCACTGTGATTAGTGTCGGAGGAATGGCCCAGTTAGGTGAATGGTCCAGGTTCAACAATTAGGGATAGGCATTCCCTAGGGCAGACTCTTTCTCTCTAGGTTACACTATGATTAGTGTTGGAGGAATGACCCAGTTAGGTGAATGGTCCAAGCTTAGAAATCAAGGACAATTATTCTTTTATGCTTGGGAAGAATAGTCCAGATAGCCCATGGCTGATGTTTTACTTTCTGAGGGCAGATGCTCTTCCATACCTCACAGATGTGAGTGGAAGAATGGCCCAAATGACTCAGTTTATATCATGATATTGTTATGTAGGTTGATATCAGATGATATGATTGTTGTGGAGACTGTATGTCTCTAGACAGTAGTTGTATGCCACTGTGGTGGATGTGTTCCACTGGTTGTGACTATGCGTCACTGGTTAGTAGCCATGTGCTACTAGGTGTGGTTTTGTACCATTGGATAGTAGTTGTGTACTACTATGGATATACACAGTTGTGTTCTATTGAATGGAATTATTTTGTATCACTAGTGTTGGAGATGATTACAAGCTAGATAGATAGTCAGTATGCTGGTGGACAAACATTCTCCCTGTGGAAAATGGTCCAGGACAATCATTCTTCTAAGACTTATGTCCAGATTAGAATAATAGTCCTTGTAGCCCATGGCATGGCTTCCAGCATCTGTTGGAACATTTATTCTTCTAGGACATATGTCCATACTAGAAGAATGGTTCTTGTATCACTCTGTGGAGTGACTTATTCAACATCATGCCTGATTACTCAGATGGAGTATGGCTTCAAGAGACGATGCAGTTAATGCTATGAGATGATAGTGATGATGGTGGTCATGATTTTCCCATGAGATAGCCTGTTTTGCTATGATGATGCTACCAGTTGAATGATCTGTTTGTGCTCAAGACCATCGCCTTTAATACCTCCCTAGCTAGGAGGGAGTGTTGATATTATGGTAGCTGCGGGAGGTATTAACCTCTACATGTAACCCTGACGAGACTAGAATATTACGAGAAGCAAGAGAAACCCTAAAACGTTGGATAATAACCCTAGGAGACAAGTCGACTCAAGAGAATATTTATTATTGAGTTATTAGCCTCCAGGAAGAGAAGTCGGCCTAGTTAGGTGACTTGGAGTAGTATAAATAGAGGGCGCTAGAGCTCATTTGTACACACTCTCTCTCACAACTGCATAAGACCAGTGGTGCACAAGTTTGGAGAGGAGCTGCAGCTGCTGCAACTGGCATTTTCGGTTTTGGCTTGGACTTTCTCTTGGTTATGGTTTGGACTTTCTGCTTTGTACGCTAGCTCTGGAGAGAGGTACACTACCTTGATTGGCTATTGGTTCTAGGGTTTGCTTCCATAATTATTCTCTCTATCAAGGTTAAGGTGCTCAGGGGTGGCATTTGTGCCTATGGTTGGGTGACAATTTTGAGATATTGTCTATGGTGAAACAAGTACACCTATTTTTCTAACAAGTTAGTGGGGTTCTATATTGATTTGGATCCGTCGGAGCACTGGCTCTCAGGGAAGGAGCCACTCTTGGTAATCTCTTGCACATGCTTATTAGTCAGGCGAATCATGTTGTACGAAATTGCACCTATTATAGCACCGAGAACAATCTGCATTGAATTTGAAGAAGCCATGAGTATCACAACCTGAGATTCTTTCTTTCAGGGAGTTTTACATGCCTGCTTTATTATTAATACTCCATGAAAAGAACAAAGGGATTACATGTTACGCACAAAACTCATCTGAACTATACTCCTTTCAAACATGAATGCACAGAGACGGGGAAATCAAATACAGTCTGCAGTTTTACTGTGTGGTTTACACACAACGTTTCACAACTATGAAAGTTTATATATCCAAATTATAGCAAATCATCTTAACTACACACATCTCAAACATGACTACACGCACAAAGAATAGGAATGGGGATTTATGTGCGTTTATAGGCTTTTGAATTTTGTCTATGCACAGATGGAGGCTAAAGAGATTGCATATTATAGATCGCACAAAGGATATTCTAAAATGCATGATCCTTTAAAATTGGTATCCACTCATCTAGTCTCTCAAGGTGTACGCTGGCTCTATAGTGATCAAGAATATCTGGAGAAGGAAACGAACATGAATGCTTTAGATTATGAGCTAGTCCTAGAGAGAAAGAAGATAGTACCTAAAAAAAACAAACTCAAAAATCTATGTTAAGTTTAGTGCCAAAAGGCATGATTTCAACCTCTAAAGAGCAATCTTTTACCACTTAACAAGTAAGGTAGACCTAACGACTAGTAGAAGTGAAGTGACTGACCAAGGAGACACCAACAAACATTGGGGCACTATTGAAGGCGATCCTGGTAACACTGGTGGGGATGGTTCAGAGAACTCAAGCCTGAGAGAGAGCAACCAAGCACCCAAGTGGTAGCCAAGGAGCAATTAGAGCAACAAGATAAATCCAATCTTGATATTGCAAGCAAGTACAAGCATGAGCATGGGATTGGTAGGAGGATCCTCTATTCCAATTAAAAGATAATCATGGTTTCAACAATTCCTCTTTGAAGATGACCATGGAACAACATTACAGACCTTTTCACTTGACAAAAAGAAAAAGGTGTTAAAAAAGAAAACACACAAGAAAAGGAAAACAAATGCCAATTAGGTTATGATTGAGACCATCTAGACTGTCATTGCTGTTGTAAAGACAAATTACAGCCACTACAAATAGTTATGCATATACCTTGAAATGGTGATCTTACCCGTCTCTTTGGTCATTCCAAATTAAATGCAAGGAGCTCAATTTAGAATCTTGGAAATGGAAGGAATTTGTTGCATATGCATTAGTGAGAATAGCCTATCAGTGCAAAATAATTTCTTTAATTCCTTTTTTTTCATAAAAGAAATTGTAGATGAAGCTATGATAGTGATGGAACGATTCGTGTGGAGATATATAGATATAACCAAAAGCGAGACTGTTTAGACTGTTATCCCCATTTTGTGGATAACTAAGGAGATTATGTCTCGAGGCCCTCAGGTTGCAGATATGGAGTGCCAAGAGACTACATGACCAACAATATCCTTTTGCATAGATGGAGACCCTTCTCACCACCATAGAGGTCGTAGATTTCCAGATGGCATCCACCACATCAGCTGGCTTTCGGAAGGCAGTGGGCCTTGCTCCATGAGGTACAAGTCAGTGTTATGGTAAACATCATTTCAATATTTAAGCCATTTAAGTATGTTGTATCTTAGATTGCTCTAGATTTCATGATATATGCTTGGACTTTATGCCTTTTTCTCTGCTTCACCTTGATGGTTGACATTGTGCCCTAGTAAGTGGTCTTCCTTGGGGATGGGTTTGCTACTAGGAACTCTCTTGAAGAGCCATCGTATTGTTCCCGACCATACTTACTACTTTTCATCACTATTTCCCCCCATTTCCTTATCTCTTGGGATTTTTGGGTGTATTGACCCAAGAAGGGGTTGTCTCTCATTCTATGGGAAGAAGGGGCTGAAGGCCCAAAGGGATTGATGTTGGGTAAAAGATAAAATCCTATGTATGAACCTTCTAGATGCTTCGCCCAGGGATCACCTAAGAAAACAATGAAACACTTATCTTTGAGTAAAGGGGGACCCATAATAAAATATGATTAAAAATGCTTAAAAGGTTAGCTAAGGATAGGAGGTGTCATTATGAGCCGACCTATCATGTCCATGAATATCTAGTGGTATGACATTACTATCATTTGGTCACCAAGCCAGGGTAATGGCTCTCAGTTGCATGGTTGAGAGAAAGGGGGTCTCATCACAAGCTAACCTTCTCATTTCCACTAGGTGTTTGTGGGTGACATTGCCATTATCTGGACACCACGCCAAGGCAGTGGCCTTCAACCTTTCCTTAAAATTATGAAAGAATGGAAAACAATGGGCTTGGAAAAGGTGCATTGTAGACGAAGGTACCATACACCCTCTACAAAGGCACCAATGAATGAGACACTACGACCTCTTGTATGTCATGGGCCCTATGCCCATTAAGTCTTGACCCTAATCACTTCACCCACTTTACATGGCTTAAAAAGGGATCTCTTGGAGTCTCTCCTTGACCTAGGGCAAGATCTACCCAATAGGACACCTCATCAACCCTCCCATATTCAAGCTTGACAAGTCTCATAATGTCTTTGGGCAATTAATTGTTTGATATAGTGATCTTTGATGCACATGCTTAGGTGGCTCATTTATTGATTGGATTCACTTATCATGATGTTATGACTTGAGATCCTTGGAGGGTGTGCTTATTTGTCTTTGCAGGACCTAGTTGGTGGACATTTTTGGAAGAACAAGCCTAGCTTGGGCTTCCATGGCGCTTGAAGCCCACAGGTGGATGTCGAGGGCCTGCATGCCGGATGAGAAAGATCAAACTTGGAAGGCCTTAAAGATGACTTGGACGACATCACCTAGGCCTCACATGCCAAACGTTTTGCCTAGGAGAGGCAAAACGTTTCTTCTAGAGGCATGACGTCACTTAAGGGGGTTAGGGTTTGGTGTTGTGGTTGATGCATTGGCACTTGGACATTTTGAGGAGAATTGGGCTTTGACCATGAAGGAAACAACTTGGATGCTTGACATGTGGCTTTGGCAAGCCTAGACACCCTCCTCCTACACCAACGATTTGCTCCTAGTGCCAAAATGTCCCCTAAAGGGGTGACATCCTTTTAAAATTAGGGTTTTCTTATGTGCAAAAGTGAGTTTTTAATGAATTGTTTAATATTACTTTGTTAAGGGGGCAAGATTAGGGTTGTTGACCCTAGTCTTGTGGTTTACCCCCAAATATGTGGACAAATTACCTTGGTGACATTTTGTACAAATAAGAGATCATAAGGTCTCATTTTAACATAACTCTCCCTCTTGTGAGAGGTACTTGGACTGAAATTTTCGCTCTCTTTGGCTAGCTCTCTCTTTGTGCTCTTGTTTATGCCTATTTCTTGGGTTATTGGTTGATGGAAGTGATGCGCTAGCCTTGGAAGGCTTTTCTCTAGCTTTTATGGTGGTTTGTCTTAGCTTTTTCCTTGAATTGGTAAGTTTTTTTGCATTGTGCTATCATTGTTATTCAAGTCAAGGTTATTTTGCTAGAGCTTGGTGGGAAGTATAAGGGCATACACCCCTACCATAGCCTCCACTATTTTATGCTTACATGTTATTGGTTT
The DNA here is from genome assembly GCA_009831015.1 of Picea engelmannii. Classification (NCBI taxonomy): domain Eukaryota; kingdom Viridiplantae; phylum Streptophyta; class Pinopsida; order Pinales; family Pinaceae; genus Picea; species Picea engelmannii. The sequence continues at coordinate 228,442 of ML782435.1, forward strand.
AACTAGGGTTTGCTAAGAGAAGTATAAGGGCATACACCCTCTTAGCTGAAACCCTGGCTAGAGATACTTGCCTTGGGGAGTAAGAGGATTTACACCCCCAAGGAGGTAGTACCTCTAGCGCTTTCTTTGCTTGACTCCATTAACCCATTTTTTAAAAGCACTAGTCATTTATTTGTTGCATTGGAGAAACAAAATTATTGCCTTGAAGAGGTGTTCCTTGAGCGTTTGGCTCTCTTGCCTCATTAAGGCGTCTCCTTTCAACCACTACAAATTGCGCTGTAATAGACATTAACCTTCGGCCATTAGGGCTGCACTAACCCTAGGTAACTAACCCTAACTAGCTCCTAAACTAACCCTAGACTAGGCCTAAATTTCTGCCCTACCCCTCTACTAACCTAGGCACATCCTTTGAGCCATTTATAAGTGATTTGTGTTGGATAACTTTGCTGATATAGGGCTTGGTTTGCTACAGCCATAAGGCTGTTAACTTAACTGCAGAAACCCTAATATAAAAACACTTATAACTTGTACTTTAACATTCAAAATTTGCTAAAAGTTTGCCAACATATTCTACTTGGTTTAAAGCATTTCTTGGGTGGTTTCTTTACTGATTTCAGTGGCTGATTTTACTGTTGTTGTAACAAGTTTTCTACATCCATAAGGCTGATAATATCTCTGCAGTAAGATTTTGTTTCAACCTTGCTATTTGGGCTAAAGTTGTTGCTTAATCATTGGTGAGTTGAGCTAGCTTCCACTAGCTTTATCTCTTGTTTATTTATCACATACTTAGCACTTATTTTGTAGCCCTTGTTATCTTTATTGAGTTGATATATATTATTTATTGTTTCTACAAATTAGGGACAACAAGCTTAACTTGCTTGTCCAACTAACATATTACACTACATGCTTGGTTTTCCTTGTGTCTCGAGCAGGTATTCACATTTGGCAGATCACTCAACTCATTTGGCGATCCTTAAAACCTCCCAAGACCTCATTCCAAGACCTTCATACCATCTACATTTGACCTCTAGGGACTGTTGATATTATGGTAGCTGCGGGAGGTATTAACCTCCACGTGTAACCCTGGCAAGAATAGAATATTCGGGGAAGCAAGAAGAAATCCTAAAGACTTGGACATAACCCTAGAAGACAAGTCGACTAAAGGAAATATTTAATATTGAGTGTTTAGCCTCCAGAATGAGAAGTCGGCCTAGACAACTAAGGAGAAACAATATTAATATAGGTCACCAGATCTCATTTGTCACACACAACTTGCAACCGCAGAAATGTAGAAGTGCGCACTGCAGAAACTGGGTAAGTGTGCAAGTCTGGTGAGTAGCTGCAGCTACATCTACTACAACATGTATTCTCGATTTAGGCTCAGACTTTATATTGGTTATGGTTTGGACTTTCTGCCTTGTGTGTTAGCTCTGGAGAGAGGTACGCTACATTGATTGGCTATTAGGCCTAGGGTTTGCTTCTAGAATCATTCTCTGTCAAGGTTAAGGTGCTTGGGGGTGGCTTCGACCTATGGTTGGGTGACAAATTACAATATTGCTATATTGTCTATGGTTAAACAAACACATCTATTATTTCTAACAGGTTATGGGCCCACACTATCTTCGGACAATCTAACCGCTGGAAGATAGATTGGGAGGGTTTGCTCAGTTGCAGTTGCAACCAGTTTTTGCTGCAACAACGAAACCCTAACCCTTTTGTTGAGGCACCTTAAGTGAAGAGATTGACCTAATTTCTGGATAGTTTAGTGTGCCCTAACCCAACACACCCCTTGGTACTCTCAGCAAGCTAAGACACCAAGTTTGAGTTTTTGGTCAAAGTCAAAGGTTGACCAAGTCAAAGCAGTCATGACTTACTCTATGAAGTTAGAAAACAAGTTAGAAGGGGCTTGTAACTTCAAAGCATGGAAGACAAGGATTGATCTCATCCTTGCTAAGAATAAAGTGTTGGATATCGTGAAAGGAAAGATCGTGGAACCACAGTTTGAAGAAGGAAAAGA
>ML782435.1:274994-289294 GCA_009831015.1 Picea engelmannii
TTACCGACTTGGTTAATCCTCAATGGGGATTTAACCTAATAATAAAAATAATAATAATGACATGATTAATCCACAATGGGGATTTAATCCAATAACAAAATAATAAGAATGCCCTTCGCAGTTACATTATTTCAACAAAAAATTACTGAAATAGACAAAATATTGAAAGATCATAGTAGATCTTGATCAGTGATACATCATGAACTCTGAGATCTTGATTAGTGATACATCATGAACTCTGAAAAAGATACATCATACAAATTAACCGATGGCTGAAATGATGAAATACGACTTCCTCTACGTGTATATAAATTAATGAAACAATTAAAAGACGAGAAAAAAACCCTTTTTAATCTCCCGCTGCTTGCTTTACGAAGTACATGTGTCATAAAATCATGACACATCCTTATAATGGTGTCTGACACGGTTTTATGACGTGTCCTTACCTCATGACATGGGTTGAAGTGGTGTCCGACACGTATCGTAGCGTGTCATCACAATGACACCGCGGATACAGACACTTGGCCCATAAGGGACGTGTTAGGTGACTTAGGTTGAGGGCCACTGTCCTGGATTGATGACCAGAGATGACAAAGTTATCCACAAACATTTCACGGAAATGAGAAGGTTGCTCGTGATGAGACCCCCTTTCTCTTGGCTATGCCACCAAGAGCCACTACCCTGGTTTGGTGACTAGATAGGTGGTAATGTCATACCGCTACATGCCCATGGTCATAATAGGCCGGCTCGTGATGAGACCTCTTATCCTTCAACTAGTCAGTTGAGTGTTTATGTTATCTTGTGGGTCCCCTTTTCTTACTGAGGAGCTTTTCACTGCTTTCTCGGGGATCCTTGGGCGAAGTATCTCGAAGGTTTCAAAATTGGCTTTTAACACTTGCCAACTACTTTTACCCCTTGGGCCTTTAGCCCCTTCTTCCCACAAGGTAAGGTACAACCCTTCCTAGTGTAGCCAATCCCAATGCCCAAACAAGGATATGGTTGATGGAAGGAATAAAGATGGAAAGTGTTAAGTATGGAGGGAACGAATGATGACTTTTCACAGATCCACCCAGTAGGAACCCATCCTAAAGGGTAATCAACTTGCTAGGGCACCATGTCACCCTTCTAGGTTTGAATGAGGCAAAGAGCATAATTTCCAAGCAAACGTCATGAAATGAAGAAGGACTCGATACAACATGTTCAAGTGCTTCAAAATCAGAGTGATACATACCATGATACCCAGACTCATTACCTCATGGAGCAAGACTCGTTGCTACTTCAGGACCATGCTGGTGTGATGGATACTGTTGCTGGTGGACTGCACTGAAGAAAAGAGGGGCCCTTCGGGGCCATGCTCAAGTCGTCTGGCTCTTGGTACTCCATGTCTAAGACCTCTGGGCCTCGAGACGTGATCTCCTTAATTATCCCTAGGCTAGGGGATAACAAGCCTCTTGGTCCCCCTCAAAGAAAATGGTGGTTTGTAGGGGACTTGGGGGGTTGAAGGGGGTGAGGGAGGTGGGGAAGGATCAACGTGAAGGGAAAAATCCAGGAGGGTGTGGTCGGTTGTAGGTATCTAGGTAACAAAGAGCTAGTGGATATGATGAAGCATATCTTGGTTGGCTGAGACGTAGTCTACCACGCCATCACTCCCTATAGGAGGGAAACACGTGAAACTATTTCAGTCAGGGAAGTAGGGGATGCCATTTAGGATCAACAAGTCATGGCATTTATCGAGGTGTAGTAGGTGATTGCCATAGCCTAAGAGGAGGGATCCCATGACATAATTTGAAAACTTGTGCAAATCGATTGAGGTTGGCATGATCTCTTGGTGGCAAAGAGCATCATTTAATCTATTGTGTAGTGTAATATGTTGGGTCTTGGCACAAGAATTGAAATCCCCTTCAAGAATGACCTCCCCAAGAATTGAGTAATGAAGCATAAGTCCAAAATAGCATAAAAATAAAGTTTGGGGGAATCGTGAAGTATAACACTTGAGCGTATACACTAAGAATTAATCAAGCCAACGATTAGTGTGGGCTCATCATGATCATTAGGAGTAGAGCCCCAACCTGTTACTTGAAAATATTCATCCACAAGATGCTTCCAACCATCATTAGCAGGTTCATCAGGCTTTGGGTTTTCTATAATAGCAAGGTCTTGGATTAGAAGCTATTTGTCATGAACCCCTAGGGTAGGGGGCCATCTATGCCCATGCTCTTGCCTCTCTCGAACTTCTTGGCCTACCCTGTAATGAGGCTTTCTATCACTTCGATGAGAATGTGTTCATTGGGGTTAGGAATGGCCAGGTGAATCTTTGCTCATATTATAGAGGGCCCCACCCCAAAAGTCCAATAATTGTTGTAAATGATCCATCTCCATCTAAGTCTTTCACTCTTGTATTGTGATTTTTAGGGACAAGATCACACAAATTAGTGCACCATCATACCATGAGAAAGTCCTTGAGTCTCTTTGGTATTAAACAATACTTCATTGTGTTTCTTCTACAAAAAGTAAAGCACTTCAACAAGAACAAGCATCCTGGTTGAATGAAACTCTAAAGCATAATGGAGACGATCGCCTAACAAGGAAGTTTTCCATGAAATGGAGGTAGGGAGGTATTGTTGATATATAGACTCTGCGTAGGCCCATGCAAACTTTGTTAGCTTTTGGGGTTACTCTGAGAGTGTTTACACCGTGTTTGGGGTACTTCATGAGATTTGGAGTACATAGTGTATGTTCAGCTGCCAAATGGTTCGCGATGGATTGGCGTATGGTAGATGGTATATATGAAGACAACTTGCTCAGAGACTGCTTGACCTTGGTTAGGTGCTAACTTGGTATTCTTCCCTATCGCATTGGAGTTCTCTTGATATCCCGGTGGACGTCCTTCATGATGGCTACATGGAGAGGTTCACTTGCTTGGAGAATGCCCTACTTGGGAGGAGCTTTGTGCATCCCAGAGGAAGACATTAGGCCCTAGACAACAAGGAATAACTAGCTTGGATTCCTGTTTGGAGGCTTGGAGTTGGCTTGGGGACATGTGTGTCGTGATAGTGTTCTTGCAAGGGGCAGTTGACCCAGTGGAGTACATTGCTTAGGAGGATCAATGGAGTCCATGGAGGCTTGTGATGGAGAGAGGTGGAAATACCTTATGTAGCTACATCATCTTGGAGCCCTCATTGTGTACGACATCACCTTGGAGCATGACACGTGTACTTTGGAGTATAGCACTTCAATTGTGTTGGCCTTAGAAGTGCTCGTTAGGTTGCTTGTAAGATCATTGGCCCACATTGTATTGTTGGCCTCCCTTACCTCCGATATATAGAGAGGACGAAGATAGTCCTTTCATTGTCATCATCATGCTCTTCTCTTTGTACATGTCTTCTAGGAGTGATTCACTCGAGTTCATTAGTTCATGAGGAAACCATAGGAGAAGCTATGGAAACGAAAGAGGACAACTTGATTTGGAGTTTTCTCTTGTGACTAGTGTTTACTCTTGTGGAGGAGATTTTGGAGATGATCATTCATAGATTGTTCACTCATCTTGTATTCACTTGTGTTGAGATGTGACCTAGAGAAGAGGGTGCACTAGCTCTCTCTCTCGGTCTTCATTTGTACTTGATCTCTTTCTCTCTTGGTGTCGCTAGGGTTTCTTGCTCTTCTTGGATTATCTTGGAAGTCTAGGGTTAGGGTTTATCCCTTGGAGGTTTGAGATTAGGGTTTTATGATAAACCCCAGGGTATATTCGGTGGAGAAGAAGAAGAGAAGAGAATGTTTTGCCTTGGAGGACTTGTTGGAGTGATTTTTGCATGTTGGAGCTCCTTTGTTGAGCTAGGAGTTTCATTGTTTTTCCTAGCTAGGGCTTTGGAGATCTAGTGGGTTTATATTTTCCTTGAGAGAAGGCTATAGTATGTACATGAACTTCATATTGAGCATATTAATGAAGTTTTCAGCTGTCCAAAACTTGTCCAATTTCCAGATTTGATTTTCAGCCATATATGCATTACATGCATTGTTATTTACAACTATATGTGTATTGATTATTTGACATAAGTAAAAGGACAATTTGTTGAGTGATTTGACACCATCATTAAAAAAATAGAGGGCTGTTTTGCTCTTTCTATATCTACTGTCATGCTGCTGTTATAACCGCTGTAAAAGTGAATTTTCAGATCTGGTTTATGTGGGATAAGTTGCGCTAGAGGGCTAAAACTTATTTAGAATGTTTCTCTTTAGATTTCCTAGAAGATCGGGATGTTAGAAAGTGAAATATTGTTCTCTTTCTATTGCTGTTTTATACTCTATTTCATAACAGCCTTAAGGCTGAAAATTCATAGGGTTAAGATTCAGGAAACCTCTAGTGAATAGATGAAGTTTTTTATTTTGCATTAAAACTCAATTCAGGAAAATTTCAACAAAGTTGGCTAATGGAGGTAACCAAAACAAATGTTTCAGGGTCTTAGATCATTTGTATCATGTGCATCACAAGTTTTGCATTGCTAGGTATGCTAGTTTTTTATCCACAGGAAGACCCCCCACAATTAGTAACCATGCAAAGAAATTCTTCTTCGGTTCTAAGGATCGCTTCTCTAGGCTTCAAAGTCAAACACTCGAGTTCTTTGCTTGGACATAACTTACCATAGCCTGTTCATACAACCTTCTAATCTTGTGTGAAACATAGTCACTTGTATCCTAGAGCAAGGTTATATTTGGTGAACATTGTAGCACATCCCTTTTTCTAGTTTTTCCACTAGGTCGAAGGCACTTGATGGTGCAACTTAGGAAAATTTTCTTTTGGCATTAGGTTTTGTACACGTTCTAAGATAATATTATCCTTATTAGCTAGTCTAAACTTGCGTTTAAGCTTTGACCATGGGATCTAGTGGTTTCACTATCAACCAAGTCCTTGACTGTCTAAATATCCCTTTTGAGGTTTTGAAACTATTGATGTTTTGGTAGCAGCGAGAGGTATTCCCTCCTGGACAACCTTTCTTAGAGAAGAAGATTCTAGAAGTCAAAGGAAGACCATTGAACAGTTGAAGAACACCCCAGAAGAGAAGTTTGCCCACAGGAAAATAATAAAATGGAAATATAATTTCCAAGAAGAGAAGTCGGCCCACAGAAATAATAAAGTAAATTTGAAGACCCAGAATAAGAAGTCGGCCCTAGACAGGGGTCGAGATTAATATAAATATAGGACTGGATCATTTCATTTGTACAGTTAGACAATTCTCCTTCTGCAGTGTGCACTGGGCAGCTAGCAGCTGCAGTTGTGGCAGTTTCGCTATTTCTGGTTTTCTGGTTCTCTTGGAGAGTGCACCCCACTTGGGGAAGGATATTCTTGGTGGTTCTCTTGTGCACTACCTCTAGAAGAGTTGAGCTAAGGTTGTGTGGTGCTTCTCAGTTGTTTACCCTTGCTAGGGTTTGACAAGAAGAAGAGATAAGTACTTGTTATCATGGTTTTTTCTTTGTTGTTTTTGTTCATGGTTGTATTGCATTATCAGAAAGAATCTATCTAAGAAAAGTTGGCTGGGTTTTTCCCCGAGTGTGGGGTTTTCCCGGGATGAATATTTGTGTAATCTTGTGCTTGTCTATCTGCTTCTAGATTCTATTTATTTCCAGTATATGGATGTTTAATGTTAAGAGAAGATCAACATACTCTGGTTAATCTATTGCTAATGAAAATTTAAGAAAATCTAACATGGTATCAGAGTTGGTTACCTTCAAAACAGTTTAACCACTGGAAGGAAGATCGTACATTGTTGCAATTTGTTGCTGCACAATGTTTTCTTTTGTCAAGCTCGTTGAGCACTTATTATAAATTCGATTAGAACAAATTTTAGTATAGGTCAGCTCGCCTTGCCCTAGCTCACCTGTTGCATCTCTCGGATTGACTTTTCGTCAAAGTTGAATTTTTAGGGTTTTAGGCCTGTTGACATTTTCCTGGACATTGAACCTTCTGATTCAGAGTTCCGACTTCTTGTTGATGTAATGTCTCGGAGATTAGAAGACAAGCTGGATGGCGCCACAAATTTGAAAGGTATGCACTTGTATATAAGTTATATCATGAAGATGTTTGTAGGAGATGTACACTTGGCAAAAGGATATAGTTGTCCAAGCAGTGACAGTAGATCCAAAGGGATCTTAGATCTAGTGCACTCAGAGGAAACCCAAGAGTTCGAGGCAACAGTGGTGATGTCTCCTATATTATATGACAAATGGGACAACAACAATTAAGATTCCAGGTTTGCATATCATCTTTTATATTTTTTTATTGTTGCATCTTAAATAAATATTGTAACTAGGACAATAGTCTTTAGAGTTCTATTACTGCTAAGTACTTTTTTTTTTGCGATCAAATGTTTAGTAACACTTGAATATTGTTAGTACTATGATCATTGTGTAAATGCTCACTATTTAGTACTAATGATGCATTTATTTACAAGATGAAATTGATCTCCTCTAGGAAATGTTCTTGGTTGTTGTCCTAGGTAGATTATCTTGTTAAATTCCATGGAGGTTACCATGGAGATGTCCTTGTTTTGTTTCGGGCAGGTCACCGCAGAAGAATGATTGGTAATAACACTGGAAAAGTGTTGTTGTTCTTACTCTTGTTCTTTACAGGTTACCATGGAGGAATATTTGGTCACAACACTAGAAAAGTGTTGTTTCTTATTCTTGTTCTTGTTCCAGGCAACTCATCGATGATAGCTCTGAGAAGGAGCTATAGTGATGATTGCAGGAGGCAACAAATTAGATAGTCTCTAGTTGAGACATGGAGCAGACTATCCAGACATAGAGATGTGTACATGACCATACACATCCATGAACCGAAGGAGAAGAGGACGAAGTTAGAACCTTCTGTAAAGAAGAGTACTTTTGCGAGATACAAAGTATCTCATATGGAGATGGATTGTGAGGAGCATAAGGCTTCGAAGGATGACCATATAGAACCCTCTTGTTCAGATGATCACTCTCCAGACCATTAGGAAGAGTCAATAGAGCCAGAAGGGCCAGTGGATCTACCTAGTGATGTTGCAGTGACTAGGAGGAGGTTAGCATGGCTTCGTGACACTTGGCAGGATGCAGTGAGGCATCCCCAGAATACTTTCAGGAAGAACAAACGACCTCAAAGATTCTCAAGTTATATGGCATTGATGATCCACATCATGAGAATGAACAGATAGCTCCACCAGTGGTGAGGCAGGTGGTCCCACCAAGTACCAATAAGAAGGAGCCAAAGTTCAGAGGGAGTCAGCCCTTAGGATCTAGTAGGGGGGAGCAACCCTCCCTAATACAGTTCATAGGAGATTAGAATTTAGAGGAGGTCAGTAGATACAGAGGGAGTAGATGGTTTCGAGATTGTATAGACTTAGAGGGAGTCATGTTCCAGAGGGAGCATGTAGACTCAGAGTGAGCCTGACCTTAGAGAGAGTCGGTCGAATCAGAGGAAGAGCCGATCATTTAGAGGGAGTTCCCCCTCAGATTCAAGTGGGAGAGAGACATCTTCCAGGACTGACATACATGTGCCATGAGTTGAGGAGGCTAGATCAAAGCTTCAAAGGCTTCTAGGAGATATGAGATCCACTGGGAGGATTCCCTTGTTTCAGTAGACTTTGCTACAATGACAAAAAAAATAGCTAGTCAAAAGGACTGAGATATGGATTTTTCCTTAGTCACAGAGAGAGCAAGAGACCACACAAGTTTTCCATCTATGTGGTGCTGATGAGTAAGATCATTGATTCAGAACCTTCCACTTATGAGGAAGCTTCAAAGCAGCAAGTGTGGAAGGATGCCATGATGGAAGAGTACCAGTCCATCATGAAGAATGATGTGTGGGAAGTGGTTCCGAGACCAGAAGGGAAGTCAGTGGTGACTTCCAAGTGGATCGACAAGATCAAACATGCTGCAAATGACAGCATAGAGAAGTACAAAGCGAGTTTTGTGGTTAGAGGAGTCTCCCAGAAAGAGGGAGAAGAATATGATGAGACATTTGGTCCAGTAGCAAGGTACACTTCCATTAGAACTATTATTTCTATTGCATTTGTTATGGGATGGAAATTACACTAGATGGATGTCAAGACTGCCTTCTTGAATGGTGTAATTGAAGAAGCGTACATAGAGCAACCACAAGTTTTTGTGATCCATGGGAAGGAGTCCTATTTTTGCAAATTGAGAAAAGCCTTGTACTGGTTGCCCATTGATCTTGGTACTATATGTGAATGACCTGTTTCTTACAGGGGATGAGAAGCTCATATATGGGTACAAGAGGGAGCTCACTTCAGAGTTCAAAATGAAGGATCTGGGTTTGATGCACTATTTCTTTGGATGAGAGTTGTGGCAGAGGCCAGATGAGATTTTCCTTAGCCAAGGAAATTATACAGTTGAGATCCTACAAAGATTCTGGATGATGGACTGCAAGTCCATGGCCACACCTATGGTTACGAATTTGAAGCTCTTGAGTGATTCATCTTCATAATTGGTTGATCCCATGATGTATAGACAGTTGATCAGATCCTTGATGTACCTGGTTAACACTAGGCCGGATATATGCTTTGCAGTGAGCACATTGAGTCAATACATGGTTGAGCCTAGACATGTACATTGGATAACAACAAAGCATGTATTGAGGTCCTTGCATGGTACAGTTAGATATGGACTTAGATATGTGTCGGGCAATGAAGTAAGGTTGCAAGGTTTTACAGACTCTGACTCGGCAGGGAGTGTAGTGGATCAAAAAAGCACATCGGGATGTTGCTTCAGTTTGGTATCAGGTATGATCTCATGGTTGAGCAGAAAACAAACGTCAGTGGCACTCAGTACATAAGAGGCAGAGTATATAGCAACCAATGTTCCAAGCCGTGAAGCAATGTGGCTTCAGAAGTTACTTGCAGGGTTATTTGATCTAGAGTTGGAGCCAAATTTGATATATTGTGATAATCAAAGTTGTGTGAAGCTTTAAGAGAATCCAGTCTTTCATGACAAGTCAAAGCATATAGAGATCAAATACCATTACATCTAAAACATGGTGCAGAAAGGAGCAGTGGAGCTCCGGTACATATCAATGAGCAGATAGCAGACATTCTCACCAAGCCTCTGTCTAGAGTGAAGTATGAGCACTTCAGAGACAAGCTTGGCATGATGCAGAATGTCCACCCTCATTGAGAGGGAGATGTGATATTTCTCCTCCAGCGGGCTCTCTCTCTAGCCAAGGGTTTCCCAAATCAGTCATGTGAAGTGATTGAGGGAGTAAAATGTAGCCTGGTACAAGTCTTGCCTACGCCATGTGAAGTGGCTAGGTGTGAATGGAACTTGTAGTGTGGTCTTGCCTACGCCATGTGAAGTGGCTAGGTGTGAATGGGACCATGGCGTAGCCTTAGGGCTATGGTAGTAGTCTTTCCCATCCCATGTGAAGTGGATGGGTGTGATTGGGACTACCGGGAGAGGAGAAACATCATAGCGTAGTCGTGAGACAATGGCAATAGTCTTGTACTATTGGATGATCATAGCGTAGTCGTAAGACTATGGTGGCATAGTCATGAGACTATGGCGGTAGTCTTGTACTACTGGATGCTCATAGCAAGGTCGTGAGACTATGGTGGTAGTCTTGGACTACTAGATGATCATAGCGTAGTCATGAGACTGTGGTGGTAGTCTTGGACTACTAGATGCTCATAGCGTAGTTGTGAGACTATGGTGGTAGTCTTGGGACTACTAGATCCTCATATGCGTAGTCGTAAGACTATGGTGGTAGTCTTACCCATGCCATGTGAAATGGATGGGTGTGATTGGGACTACTAGAAGAAAACATCTTGGAAGAATACCTCCCTAGCTAAGAGGGAGTGTTGATGTTTTGGTAGCAACGAGAGGTATTCCCTCCTAGACAACCTTTCTTAGAGAAGAAGAAGATTCCAGAAGTCAAAGGAAGACCATTGAATAATTGAAGAACACCCCAGAAGAGAAGTAAACCCACAGGAAAATAATAAAGTGGAAATATAATTTCTAGGAAGAGAAGTCGGCGTTAGAAAGGCGTCCAGATTAATATAAATACAGGACTGGATCATTTCATTTGTATAGTCAGACAGTTCTCCTTTTGCAGTGCGCATTAGGCAGCTAACAGTGGCAGTTGTGGCAGTTTCGCTATTTCTGGTTCTCTTGGAGAGTGCGCCCCACTTGGGGAAGGATATTCTTGGTGGTTTCTCTTGTGCGCTACCTCTAGAAGAGTTGCGCTAAGGTTGTGTGGTGTTGCTCAGTTGTTTACCCTTACTAGGATTTGACAAGAGAAAGAGATAAGTACTTGTTATTAGGTTTTCTTCATTGTTGTTTTTGCTCTTGTGAAGAGAGCTTGTTCATGGTTGTATTGCATTATCAGAAAGATTCTCTCTAAGAAAAGTTGGTTGGGTTTTTCCTCGAGTTTGGGGTTTTCCCAAGATAAATCTTCGTGTCTTCTTGCGCTTGTCTTTCTGCTTCTAGATTCTGTTTATTTTCAGTATATGGATGTTTAATGTTAAGAGAAGATCAACATACTCTGGTTAATCTATTGCTAATGAAAATTTAAGAAAATCTAACAGAAACTAGGTAGAGTCGGCAACAACTTCCCATCGTGCTAAACCAGGGGAGACCACCATAATTATTGATAATTAAGTGACAAGCCAATTCTCAAGGAGAGCCATCTACAAGATATGGACAACTTGATGGTCTCCTAGGATTTTTAGATGCTCTTAACCACAAATGTGCCAACAATATTAACCTACATAGTAGTGATGACTAGAGGAAATACCCTACTTGAAACTCTTCCTTGGCAAGGATCTTTGATAAATGCAAAGTATAAGTAACACTTTCTAGGCCTCATTCGCACTCATGGTCCTCACTACTCAGTGGGCATAGAGAGCTTGAGCTTGAAATCCACCATATTCACAAGTGCAACAAAGATCCCAATTGACTTTGTGAAACCCTTGGCTATTAGAGTTGTTGGCTCAAAGGAAAATTTTGAGAGCCTTTTCTAGGCATTTACAAACTAAGTTAGAAGTCACCCTAGCATACATGAGTTGTGGCCATATTTTTGTTGAAATCTAGAACTTCGTTGCTAGTACCAAAGGCTTTGTGAACCAGTTATCAATCTTCTTTTCACCCCTTTGTGCCACCACTTCCCATAAGTCCTTAGGAGAAGCTTGTTAAGTAAAGGGAATGCCAAGAAACATAGATACCTTACTCCTTTGAAGGCTGGATCAGTCTTCGATAGCTAGCCAATCAATTGGGTGCTGACTCTATCTATAATATTGAGTTTTAAGCCATTGTACAGTTGTGCTTCATGCCATACATAACATATTCAAACACTCTATTATGTTGTCCCAAGAGATTTGTTCCTCCAAAATAGTCAAGAAAAAGTCATTGACAAAGTGGTTGTTTACTAGTTGGATAACATTAGCTTCAGGCATTGGGATGCTTTAATGAGGCCCGCTCCAACCATATGATATGGAAAATAGCCCAAGGCTTCAATGACCAACATATATAAGGACAAAGCTAGCGGAAGACCTTGCATGATGGAATGAAACAAGCCCAACTTCCTCATACTCACATTTTTTGATGTACAAGCAGGCAAAGTCCTCCACGAAAAGTGTCTCAATAGCACTAATGAATTAGGTGCCAAAGCCCTAGTTCTTAGCATCGCAATGATGAACAACCACTCAACCTAGTCATAGGCTTTCTCAAAGTCAATTTTAGTGAAGATAGTGTCTAGGCCCATGGTGCAAGTCCCAGTCCATGCTCTCCCACACAACAATGGCATTATCCAAATGTAGCGACTGTGAATAAAGCTCGTTTGTTCTAGCCTGATAATCTTAGGAAGATTATGTTTGATGCAAAGAGCCAAGGCCCTAGCCAAGTTCTTGTAGGAAGTATTGAGAAATGTAATTGGAATCCAACTTGTAATTAGTTGAAGTTTTAAGTCATGGTTACATCTCTTTGTTAAAAAGACCCTCTACCTAAGTCGTGACTTCATTAACGTGGCACAAGTACATTTAATGTACGTTTAAATCTAATTATGACCATTATATCTAACATAACCTAGTCTACTAGATAATAGATTGTCTAGTTTTGGCCTTTTATTTGAAAGTGCTTCCTTTAAACGTTAGGAGCATTACATTTGTTCATGGGTGAGATGACCCTTGAAAGGCGAAGCACTAATCACAAGCTCTTTTCTTCGGCTTAAGTGCGACGCCATGGGGTTACTCTTCATCAAAATCACCTAGGACTTGAATCTGGTGCCAACTGCTTATTTGTACCTTAATGGGGAATTGAAACTTGGTTGGTCGCCTGATATGCAGCCATCTTTACTGCTAAACCATGACTCCGTTTGTTTGGTTCTGACTACTGAATGATCAATTTTGTTTGAAAAATCTTACAATGTCATGGCTATATGTTCTAATCATCAAGGCTTCAAATTTGGTGTTGCATAGTTTGAAGTTTTGGAATAATTATTTGATCATAGAGAACTATAACCGAATGCCGTGGATGATTAACAGGTCACATTGCTTAGCTTGAACTTTGTCTTTTATTGAATGATGTTAGGCTTTTTACTCTTCAGTAACATGGTCTGTGTTTACTGAGTGATGAATGCATCCTCAATGAATGAGTCAGTGGTGTTGATGTTTAATGCATACATTTTCTGAAGTCAAGTACTGATTCTCTTGAATAAATAATGAATGTTTGAATTTAGGTGTAATGCTTATATGTATGTACTATGTTTGTGTAGGAGGGGAAACATATAAAATCAAAATCTCATAAATTCCATCTAGGGATTGGTTAACATTAGATGTTCTTTTGAGGACAGTCCCTAGTCTCTGATGTGTCTTCTTAGAGAACAGGGGGAAATAATTTTGGATAGGACATGGAGTTGGGGTTACAAAGGAAGGATAAAGATGCTATTACGGTTCCTCTATGCAGTCAATCTTTATTTTTCTTCCTTTATGCAGTTAATCTTTATTTTTCTAAAGCAATTTGTAGTTATGCCTATTATTGCATCTAACTGTTCATCTTGTTGCTTTGCAGCTTATCGAAAACTTGCAAGACAATATCATCCAGATGTAAACAAGTGAGTGAAAACTGCAAAGTACAATCATTGCCTATTGCAAAGTTCGTTTTCAGTGATATCCATTTTATACCTATATTCTGGTTGGATTCTTGTTTTTAATTCCAAAAACAGCAATATTGTAAACTCTTTTTAAAGTAATGAAGGTTGCCTTCGTTATCCTGCCTTTTCTGAAAAGAGTTCATGTATGGTGATATTGTGAAATTTTGTCTCTCATCAATTAAATTCTTTGCCAACCTTGTAGTGTAATATTAAATTTTTTGAAAAGTTCCAACCTCTTGGTTGTATAAGTGCTAGTCAGATATATTTTTATAACATAATCTGAAAATGCCTTTCAGCTACTAATTGTATGCATCAATATCGGCTCCCAAGAGTGAATCAGTGTTGCAAGTATCTCCATTTTTTCCTGATATTTCTGTTTTTTTTCAAGTTTTTCTATTGCCAATATTTCTGGGTTTTACAATTGCCAATGTTTCTGAGTTTTTCGGGTGCAAGTTTATGCTTGCCGATATTTTCTGTGATATTTCTGGTAAGCTTCTTTCCAACCGTCAGTGATATATTCCCCAAAATGATATTTGCAACATTGATTGGAGTAGTTTGTGATATATGATCATTTTAAAGAGTCTGTGGCTTGTGCATAGATCATAAGTTTGACATTATTGAAATGTTTCCTCTACTATTTTATTTGTGCTTCTCAATAGCAAGTGTGACATTTGTGAGAATATTCCTGTAGTGAAACATTCCTCCTCAATCCTAATTACTTCAGTTTTTTCAATAGGAATTATCACTGCAGTGGATTATATAAAACTTAAAAGTCACATTGTTGACTTATACTTTCAAACAAAATATATGGAAATGGGTCATTGTCTTATAAGCAAAGTTCCACCAAGTTTCTGGGACGTGGGGACGTGGGAGCAGGGAAACCCGTTTGGGGGATGTGTGGAGACAGTCCCCAAATTTTAGAGAGTTTTTTGGGGGACGTTTCCCCCCCCTGGCATAGGGGATCCGATCTCTAAAATTAAAAAATAAAAATAAAAATATGAAAATATGAAAACGTAAATAATACATCTGTAATTGTATTTCATAATAAAAAAGTTTTATAAAGTAGGGCTACTTAGGTTAGTGTTTTAGGTTTTAGAGTTTCATTCTTTTAATACTTTTATAAGTTTTTCAAGCCAAAATGGCAACATGGAAAGGGTATCATGCAAAG